>CAUYQG010183388.1:0-40849 GCA_963574415.1 Tarsius wallacei
GAGATGTTAAGCTTTTCAAAAGGCAGTGACATTTTACATTATTCTCAGCAAAAATTATACAAACCAGGAAGGAAGAAAACAGAAGGACCAAACATACAATTAAAAATGGGAGCCGGGCCCGGTGGCTCAGCCTGTCATCCCGCACCTTGGGAGGCCGAGGTGAGTGGATTGCCTGAGCCCGCGGGTTCGAGACCCGCCCGGGCAACTTGGCGAGACCTCATCTCTACAATAAACAAAAAAATCAGTCAGACGTGGTAGCGCGCGCCTGTAGTTCCGGCTGCTTGGAAGACTGAGGCGGAAGGATCTCCGGAGCCCGGCAGGTCGAGGCTGCGGTGGCCGGGAGCGGCCACTGCACTCCAGTCTGGGCGACGGAGTGGGACTCCAACTCAAAAAAAAAAAAAAGGGTTTCTACTGACAAAAAACTAACAAACAAACCAGAAACAAGATCTATAAGTGGAAGATGAGAAAGGATCAAGATGGTGGACTAGAAGCAGGCACCTCTGTAACAAAGAGGAATCAAACAGGGGGAGCCCACGCGGGATGGCCAAAAGCCACCAGACTCACCAAGAAGCAACAGGAACACAGAGAGCAGAGAGGAGTGAACTCAGACAGCCTGCCAAGCTAGACCCAGCCCAGAGCTGTGGGAGTCCCCCCGATGTGACTGAGAAACCCCCAGGAGTCTACACCGTCACCATGGACTCTTGCAATCCGAGTCACAGGAGAGCCTCCATGACCCCACAGGCCCCCAGACCAACGTGCAGTCCTGACTGGTGACTGCAGAGGCATTGCCCAAGCCCACATGGAAGCCCTTAGGCCACTGATCCCTGTGCAGATCCCACTGCCTGCCAGGAAGGGAGGCGCAGCACTTCATGGCTGAGAAGGGCACTTCATGGCTGTCGCAGCCACTGCCACTGATTTCCCCAGGTTAGGAAGAGAGCAGCCCAGCAGAGCAATACATGCACCCCAGCACAGATTGCGCAGTTGCAATACACAGGAACGGCGTGGAGTCGGGGTGCCCCTCAACCTCCTCCCTTTCGGCTGCTTCCCCCAGATGTGGATCGCCTGCCGCTGTCTGGAGTGGAGGGTCTGCAGCCACTGAAACTCTCTGCTTCTGTCACAGCAGAGACAGCTGCATCAGGCATTTGCATGTGGCCCCCCCAACACAGACCCCACAGCAGAAATAAACAAAAGTAGTGACAAGAGTGAGCTGCCGTGGCTCCCCTCCCCCTCTCACATTTTGGCTTCATCTCCCCAGGTGGAAGTCACCTACTTCAGGCCCCTGAGAAGCAAAGAAGGCTTTTGTGTTGCCTGATCACTGCAGCTGAGGCCTGCTGGTCCTCTGAAGGTGAGACTGTGACACAGCCGCTGCTCCCAGTCCTCACTTTCAAGTGCCATCTATAGGCCTACAGACTGAGCTACACCACCTAACAAAAAAATCATCACTACAAATAGTAACCCCCACACGAGCTTTGTTGCAGCCAAGGAGCCCATCCAGAGCACTGGCTCTCTGAAACTACCCAGGAATGAAGCCAGTTGACCACACATAACATACACCACAGCCACACTCATACGGGAAAAAAAAGAAGAAAAAATTAAAAAGTTTCATCTCAACAATAGCAAACTCAAAAGAGAGAGAAGCATCAGTACCCTCATATGAAAAGAAATCAGTGCAAGAACTCTGGCAACACAAAAGCCTGAGTGTTCTGTCATCCCAAATGATTGCACCAGCTCCCACGCAGAGGAACCTAACCAGAATGAATTGTCCATAACGACATACAGAATTCAGAACATGAGTGGCAAAGAAACTCAACAAGATCAAAGAAAAAGTGGACCCCAAACCAAAGAAGCTGTGAAAACAGTTCAAGAACTGAAAACTGACATGACCATTCTAAGAAAGAAAACTGAACTTCTGGAGCTCAAGAATTTATTTCAGGAATGTCTTCTTCTTTTTTTTTTTTTTTTGAGTTGGAGTCTCACTCTTGTCATCCAGGCTAGAGTATAGTAGCACGCTCACGGCCACCACAGCTTTGACCTGCTGGGCTTAGGTGATCTTTCTGCCTCCGCCTACCAAATAGCTGGAACTACAGATGCACGCCACCATGCCTGACTAGTTTTTGTGGTTTATCGTAGAGATGAGGTCTCACTAAGTTGCTTAGGCTGGTTTCGAACCCCCAGGCTCAGGCAATCCTCTCACCTTGGCCTCTCAAAGTGCTGAAATTATAGGTTGAGGCACCACGCCCAGCTTCAGGAATTTCAAAACACAGTCATAACTTAATTACAAACTAGATCTAGCAGAAGAAAGAATTCTAGAGCCAGATCCCTAGAATCAACCCAGTCAAACAAAAATAAAGAACAATGAATTTTTTAAAATGAACAAAGCTTTCAAGAGGTATAAGGTTATATAAAGAGACCAATTCTATGTCTGATTGGCATTCCTGAGAGAGAAGGAGAAAATAGAAGCACTCTGAAGAAAGTATGTGCAGACATAATCCAAGAAAACTTCACCTATTTTGCTAGAGAGATTGACACAAATATAAGAAAGTCAGAGAACTCCTGTGAGATACTAGATAAGACAACCATCCCCAAGGCACAATATCATCAGACTCTCCAAGCTCATTATGAAAGAAAAATATTAAAGTCAGCTAGAGAGAAGGGCCAGACCACCTACCAAGGGAGACCCATCAGAATAACAGCTGACCTCTCAGCAGAAGTCTTACAAGCTAAAAAAGATTGGGAGCCAATTTTTAGCATTCTTAAAAGAAAAGAAAAAGAAAAAAGAAACGCCAGCCAAGAATTTTTTACCCCATCAAACTAAGTTTCATAAACAAAGTCCCTCCAACACAAGCAAGCACTAAGGGAATTTGTCACCTCTAGACTGGTCCTACAAGAGGTGCTTAAGGAAGGCATGGAATTACATAAAGGGAATGTAAGCTAGTTCTAAACATGGAAATGAAAGAGCAATATCACCGAACACAGAAACACATGTAAGCACATAGCTAACAGACCATATAAATCATCCACAGAACAACTTCTTAACAACAGCATTACAGGAACAGGTCCTCACATATTTTTAGTAATCTTGAATGCCAATGACCTTAATGCCACATTTAAAAGACAGAGAGTGACAAACTGGATAAAAGCAAGACACCCTTCTGCTGTCTCCAGGAGACTCATCCCACTTCTAATGACACCCAGAAGCTCAAGGTAAAAGGGTAGAGAAAGATCTACCATGCAAACAGAAAACAAAAAGGAGCAGGGGTTGCTATTCTTGTAACAGATAAAAACAAACTTTAAACCAACAACAATAAAAAGAGACAGTGAAGGGTACTACCTAATGATAAAGTGCTCAATAGCAAGAAGTTATACTGTCCTACATATGTACACCCAACAGTGGAGTATCTAGATTTTTAAAACAATTGCTACTAAACCTAAGAGAGGACTTAGACACACAAGAACAATGGGAACTTACACTACAAAGCTACAATAACCAAAATGGCATGATACCGATACAAAAATAGACACTTAGAACAATGGAACAGAATAGAGATCCCAGAAATAAAGTCACTGACCTACAATCAACTGATCTCTGACAAAGTTGGGAAAATAAACATTGGGGAAAGAATAGATTATTCAATAAATGGTGCTAGGAAAACTGGCTAGCCACAGGAAGAAGAATGAAGCTGAACTCCTCCTCTCATACAAAAGTTGACTCAAGATGGTCTTAAATGTAAGACCTTAAAGTATAAAAATCCTAGAAGAATGCCTAGGAAACACTCTTCTGGACATTGGCTTAGGCAATTAATTTATGATCAAGTCTTCAAAAGCAAATACAGCAAAACAAAAACTGATAAAGGCAACCTAATTAAACCAAAGAGCTTCTGCACAGCAAAAGAAACTATCAGTAAAGTAAATAGACAATCTACAGAATGAGAGAAAATATTTACAAACTATGTATTTAACAAAGCCATAATATTAAGAATCTATAAGAAACTGAAATGAATCAACAGGAACAAAAATCAAAAAGTGGGCGAAGAACATGAACAGACACTTTTCAAAAGAATAAATACAGTGACCAATAAACATATGAAAAAATGCTCAACATCAATAATCATCAGAGAAATGCAAAGAAAAACAACAATGAGATAACATCTCATACCAGTCAGAATGGCTATTATTAATAAATCAAAAAACAACAGATGTTGGCAAGGTTGTAGAGAAAAGGGAATGCTGATACACTGTTGGTAGGAATGTAAGTTAGTTCAGTCTCTGTGGAAAGCAGTCTGAAAATTTCTCAAAGAACTAAAAATAGATTTACCATTTGACCCAATAATTCCACTACTGGATGTATACCCAATGGAGCACAAGTCATTCAACCAAAAAAAAAATCTTTACGCATACATTTATTGCAGCATTATTCTCAAGAGCAAAAACACAGAGCCAACATAGGTGCCTATCAGCAGCAAACTTGATCAAGAAAATGCAGTACATATATACCATGGGATATTAGGCAGCCATAAAGAAGAATGAAATCATGTCCTTTGCAGAAATGTGGGTGCAGCAGGAGGCCATTATTCTAAGCAAATTAACACATAACAGAAAATCAGATACTGCATGTTCTCTCTTATCAGTAGGTACACATGGATTTAAAGATGGGAGCAACAGTCAGTGGGGACCTCTAAAGTGGGGTAGGGGACAAGGAATGAAAAGTGATCAATTGGATTCTATATACACACCATTTGGGTTACGGGCTTAATAGAAGCACAAACCTCACTATCACATAATATGCCCATGTAACAAATCTGCACACGTACCCCTTGACCCTAATTTTTTTTAAAGGAATCAGTATATTGAAGAGATATCTGCACTTCCACATTCATTGCAGCATTAATCACAATAGCCAAGGTGTGGAAACAACCTAAATGTCCACTGATGATAGATACATATGAGGGTGGAGAAAGATCTACCATGCAAACAGAAAACAAAAAGGAGCAGGGGTTGCTATTCTTGTAACATAAAACAGACTTCAAACCAACAACAGTAAAAAGAGACCATGAAGGGCACAACATAATAATAAAGTGCTCAATTTAGCAAGAAGTTATACTATCCTACATATGCACACACCCAACCCTGGAGTGTGTACACACACACAAGAAAATGTTATTCCACCTTTAAAGAGAAAAACCTTGACATTTGGAACTATGTGGATGAATCTGGAGGACATTATGCTAAGTAAAATAAACCAGACGCAGAAGGACAAATACTGAATGACATCACTTATACGTGAAATCTAGAAATGCCAAACTCAGAAACAGAGTAGAATGGTGGTTGCCAGGGGCCAGGGCTGGGGCAGGGGATGTGGAGAAATGTTGGCGGAGGGGTATAAAGTTTAATTGAGCAAGATAAAGGCGTTCTGGAAATCTAATGTGCAACAGTGTGACTACAGTTAGCAATATTGTATTGTGTGCTTGAGATCTGAAAGAGGGCAAGGCTTGATTTCTCACGACATACACACTAAAAAATAGGATCTGTGTTCATTAGCTCGATTGTGGTGAATATTTTTCAAGTATACATGTGTCAAATCATTAAGCTGTACAACTTAAATATATCCAATTTTCAACTGTCAACAATATCTCAACAAAGGTGGAAAAAAGGAAAAAAAAAATAGCTGGGCCCGGTGGCTCATGCCTGTAACCCCAGCACTTTGGGAGGAGGAGACCAAAGGATTGACTAAGCTCAGGGATTTGAGACCAGCTGGAGTAACATGGTGAGATCTTATTTCTATAAGAAATCAAAAAAATTAGCCGGGTGTGGTAGTGCATGCCTGTGGTTCCAACTACTTGGAAGGCTGGGGCGGAAGGATCACCTGCCCAGCAGGCTGAGGCTGCGGTGGCCATGAGCATGCCACTACACTCCAGCCTGGGTGACCGAGTGAGATTCTACTTCAAAAAAATAGAAAAAAAAAAAAAAAGCAGAAAGGCCCTTAAATATATGGGTGTGGGGGTGTGTGTGTGTGTGTGTGTGTGTATGATATATATATAGATATATATATTATATATGTGAGAGGGAATATCAGCTTTTAATTAAGATGACTTCTGACCATAGATCTCTTAAAAATATATTTTTTTCAAATCTCTTATTATCAGATTTTAGCCTGGACAAACAGCAAATTCCTGTCTTTTGAGTTTTTGTTTGTTTGTTTTTTTGTTTTTAACTAAAGGTACACTCCTACCTCACAAGACTTGGCACCACCCCAAAGACAACTAAAAGAAAGAACAGTTTCCTTGGAACACAAACCACATTTCTGTTCAACCATACTCTCTGGGGTCTCAGCTTCCCAGCTGACCATCTATATACAAAGGCTCAGAAGACCCGTATGCCCCCACAGATGAAGACAGGAAATCAAAAGCTATCCATGGGAGAGAAAAGGATCAATAACAAATGAGCACCCCCAAAATCACACAAACATCAAACCAAAAGGGACTGATTCCTTAAATGGGAATCACACCCAAGCCACAGCAGTGAAACTGTGCCGTTTTAGCAAGACTACAAGGTGACTCACTGCGACTCCACGGCAGACAGTTTGAGTGTACAAAGGGTTTTCACTTTGTTTTAGGACAGATTTTTGCTCTTTAATTTACTCAAGAGAATTTTTAAGAACAGCCGTGACGCTATTACGTGTTTTCCTTTTAATTTGATCTTCTCATAAATACAAATAAGGCACTTGTTTAGAATGAGAGATCTCTCAATTTTTTAAAGTTGGGAGTCTAATTTAAAGGATTCCTCTACCGGCCACTGATTAGAATTTCCAGTGGTGTGCTTATTCCAGTAGTGACTCAATCCAATAGCCTCTTCATGGAAAGACCAGGATGAAATTTTCCAGGTTTGGAGCTGTTTCCTGGGGAAGGCACAGAAGAGGCAATCTCAGAGATTCACTCCAAAAAATTAAACCTCCAAAATTCACTTCCGGGAATAATCTAAGATAGCAAGACTCTTGTCGCGCCAGGCGGTTAAGGGTAATGTTTGAGTCATAAATTTGTGTCATAAAACTATTAATTTGTGACGCCAAGCAGGCCCCCCTGGGATTAGACTGTCCCAGGACTAACCAGGCAACAAGTATTAGAAAAACAAAAGCCCCAAAAGGATGTGACTTTTTTTTTTAATCTGAGTCTCACTCTGTCACCCAGGCTGGAGTGCAGTGGCACACTCATGGCCACCGTAGCATCTACCCGCTGGGCTCAGGCCATCCTTCCGCTTCAGCCTTCCAAGTAGCTGGAACTACAGGCGTGCACCACCACTTCAACAAATTTTTTTGATTTGTTGTAGAGACGACATCTTGCCATTTTGCCCAGGCTGGTCTCGAACCCGTGGGTTCAGGCAATCCTCTCTCCTCAGCCTCCCAAAGAGTTGGAATTACAGGTGTGAGCCACGGAGCCCCGCTGAGATGTGAGATCTTAAGACAAACTCCCCTGAGAGCTTGATGTTTTCAGAACAAAAATGAACTGCTTAAAATCTTATGTGTCTTAGAATCCCAGCCATTTTCAGACTGGTCACCTGACGAGACCTGGTAATCTCACCCCCCAGATGGCAGAGACCAAGAGAGAGTGTTCCCACTTGGTCACAACAAGGACATAAAACAAGATGACAGGGGACCTTACCCAGTTTTTGTTTTGGGACCCACAGCAAAGTTTACTTGCCAGTCTGACCAGAACCACAAAACTGACCACTCTACAGAACCAGCTCAACAATGGGCTTATGGGGGTTTTAGGCCCATGTTCTACCCTATGATGTCTCTCTTTATGACACACAGAAAGACAAAAACAAAGGAAAGTACTATTTCTGGAAGGAAAGAGATCAAACAATATGAATATACATACCAAAAATTATACCGGAGTTGCTACACCCAAGACCAGCCACACAAATCCTTTTCCGTCATTAATCAAAATTTGGCAGAAGAAAAAGAGACAAGCAGTGATTTTTACCGTTCTCTTTACTGATTCCACAGAGAGAGAAGCCAGAAGCCTGGCTGGTAAATTCTTAACCCTCTGGCGGTTTGTCAGGTCCGGGGTTCCCTTCACTGCAGCTCCCAGAAGGGCAAAAGGCTGTTATCCTTCTCACAGCACCAAAACTGCAGTGGCCAAGGGAAAAACTCCTTCTCCCTCTAAAGTTTCACTGACAAGCCAACTGACCACAGGAGGAGTCATTGGAGAAGAGGGATACAAAGTTATTCAGGTGCACGTTGGGGAGAACCTCACAGCGATTACCCTACCCCCCAAACGGGGTACAGAAACTCACGTGCCACTTTGAGGTTACAGAAAGAACAGAGGCTGGGAACACGGCCCAAACCAGGCCACAGCTGTAAATCAGGTTGGAGTGATGGGACAGGTTATGCGAGGGGAAGAGAGGCCTGGCTAGCAGCTGTGGATGAAACCTCACAGGGTGCAGCCCCAGAGGGAGGAGACGGTCAGTGTTTCTTCCAGACCTTCAGGGATCGATTTCACAGAAGCCAGTTTTTCCATGGACGGCTGTGGAGGCGAGGGCGGGGGTGGAAGGTGGGGGGGGCGCCATCAGGCATTAGTTTCTCTTAAGGAGCCCAACCCAGATCCCTTGCGTGCGCAGTTCATGAGAGGGCTCACGGGCCTGCGAATCTAATGCCGCCCTGACCACAGAGAAAGGCGAGCCCCTCTTGCCCAGCATTCACTTCCTGCTGGGCTGCCCGGTTCCCAACATTCCACAGACCTGTGTGGCTCTTTCTAGATGTGGTCAAAGGAAGGCCTCAGAGAACACCTGCTTACTTCAGCACAGATTTTCTCTGCAGGTGCAAATCTCCCCCACAAAAGACAGCTCGGCAGGGCCACTTCTGTCTTCAAGTCTCTGAACGGCCATCTCAAAATATGTCCAAGTGTATTTGGGGGTGAATTTTTTTTTATTTCTTTCACTCCTGAAGAGCAACTACGGTGGGTGTGCACGATGGAGACTGAGCCCTCAGGCCTGACGATCTTGAGGGAGGCAGAGTCACAGAGAGAAAAATCAAGGCCGGAAAAGAGCAGGAACAGAGATCAGCAAGGGATACTTTGGGAGTAAGACAGGTGGGGAGTGCCTCCAGCCGGCGCAGCCCACAAGGCACAGCTCAGCGGTTGGAGGGAGGGCTGACTTTCAGCCCCCCTCCCCTCTGCTGAGCATCTTTGCGCAGTGAACAAAGTTGTCTAAGCCCCACTGTATGCAATGGGCTTAAAAGAAAGCTCCCCCTGAGCTTAGAACTGGGTAATGTCCCAAACCACAAGAAAATACATACATTTTGGGTTTTAGTCGGATGCAGTACTGCCCCCTGAGAAAATCTGTTCTATGTATCACATGAGGAGTTTAGGAAAAATGTGAATTGATTGAGTAAGGAGATTTGGACTCCAGAGACCCAAACACCCTTTGACCTGGTGAAGCCCTGTCTGGCTGACACTGTCTGTTGTCAGGGGACCCATGTGACCATGATGCTCATGTGGTGGGGACAGGGGGATGGCAGGGAATTCAGGACAGTCTTCAGATCAGAGAAGGAAAACCAGAAGGGACGTACTTTCTGAAACAGGAAAGAACTCCCTCGGGGCAATGCCGAAAGCGGCAACAGTCACTAGTCCTTCTGCGTAGTTTGCTTGTGCTGCCTTCGACACTTCTCAAACGTTAATTAATCCGCTCTGAGTTTAGCCCATCTCTACCTTGAGGAAGCTGCAAATTCGGTCCTTAAATTCATGCCTGGTCCCCCGAGCCTCAGAAGCCTCAGTCTGAGACTGACTCCAGGCTTTTACAAGCCCCAGATGACCCGGACAAAACAGCTAAGAGATCACAAAAGCTGCCTCCAGATGAGAGGAAAGGAGAGATGCAGGCAGGGAGTTTAAGATAAGCCTGCGGGTACCGTTTGTCTTGTTTTTTAAACTGTGCAATTTAATTTGATGAAGCATTTGAGAGTTTTTTGTTGCTGTTATTGTTTTGTCTGTTGTTTGTGTATAGCAAGTATTTTAAATTGTGTAGAAGTAGAAGAAAAAACTACCACTGCCCTGCAACTAGCTTGTTTGTTTGTCTGTTTGTTTTGTGGAAGCAGATTCTGAAATCAGCTTTGAAGGGAGACTGCATCTCCATTTCAGCAACACACACACTATAAAGGGCATGTGGGTAATGCAAAGGTCATTTTAAGTTCGCTGTGCAGTTTCTCCTATTGACACCGTGCTTTCAGGCAAGCCATGTGAGCCACACAGCCTATGAGGGGCGATGAAAGGAGGGGTCCGTGTCTGTCCAGTTGCTTGATCAGTCACCTCCTTGTTCCTACAGAAGCTTGGTGACAGGCTCTGGGTGACATTCCAGGGCATGATCCCCAGTCACCAAGTAGGCAGTACCTGCTCTGGCTGGCAGTGCCACTGGGATGATGCAGATGCCTACTGTCCACTAGGTCCTCGGTACTGACTTGGCCATAGGAACAGTTGTTGCTTCTGGGGTCCAGACATTTTTCTTCATTGCAGTCAGAGGGAATCAAAGTGTGGTGTGGTACTGGGGCGTGGGGGTGGGGCATTCCTGCATGTTTTCGGGCCAGACGACAGTCATCCATTTTCCAAATCCCTAGGTATGCCTGGAGAACATTCGAGCAATTGGCAGGATGATGGTGTTGTCTTCCTGCTCTGGCTGTACCCTCCGGCCAAGAAACATCCAAACAATGAGGCCAGGTGGTTGTCCCTGCCACCAGAGAGACCCTGGAGATGGTGGGAGAATAGAAGACTAATCATTTCTGTGTCTGTTCTCAAAGTCGCAGATGGCCTCCATTTCTTTTTCTATTTGTCCGTAATTGGAAGGTACTGTTGAATATCCCCCCACAAGATTTTGTCCTCTCACTCTTTCTGCTCCTGCCTTCTGCTTTGGGAGTTGGAGGTGATGGGTGAGGGCAGCATTAAGAACCAGGCTCTGCCGGGCTCAGTGGCTCAGCCTGGAATCCCGCGCCTTGGGAGGCTGAGGTGGGTGGATTGCCTGAGCCCGCGGGTTCGAGACCCGCCCGGGCAACTTGGCGAGACCTCATCTCTACAATAAATCAAAAAATGAGCCGGGCATGGTAGCGCGTGCCTGTAGTTCCAGCTCCTTGGAAGGCTGAGGCGGAAGGATTGCCGGAGCCCAGCAGGTCGAGGCTGCAGTGGCCGGGAGCGGCCACTGCACTCCAGTCTGGGCGACAGAGTGAGACTCCAACTCAAAAAAAAAAAATGCAGATAATAGCACCCACTTGGTAGAGTTGATCTGATGACTACAGACAGTAAATGCAGACAAACTGGCACATGGTAGGTGTTCAAAAAACAGTAGCTCTAGTATCAGATATATTCTCCACACTCCTGAGCTATTAGTATGGGTTTCAATAGTCCTATCACACAGATGGATACACATCTTAAGGTCTAACAATATACAATGTAGAATTTGACACACAAAATGGGGACCAAAGGAAGGCCCAAACTTTACCTGCATAATATTCACTTGTATACCTAATCCTGAATTGCAGCCCACATTTTTTTAAAAAATAAAATAAAATAAGAATTTGGCACAAATCAAGAGAAAATCAGCAAGTAAACCAAAAACAATATTAAAAGCCCTAAGTTAAAAACCATAGCCCTTTTAATGACACTAAACCACACCCATGCTTCGTGAGCAGGGCCAGGCCTAGGTAGAATGCTGCTGTGTAAAAGCAAGAGGATGTGGTCTCTGGGGTTTCAATCTTCCGCCCGCAACTCAGTCAATGGCCTACCCTGACTGTGCCCTTCCTAGGCAAGGTATGATGGGATGACCTGAAGATGCAGCTGCCAGGAGCTCGGCTTGACTCGGAGTAAAATAAGGCAGGGCAGCAAAGCAGCAAAGACTCAGTCTGGGAGAACAGACAGCTCCCATCAATCCCAGCTTGCAACACTCACCAGCTGTGTGATTTGGAGCATGTCCCGTCACCTCTCTAGACCTCAGAGTCCTTATCCAATAAGTGACAATCGCAAAAGTACCTCGTTCCTGATTAGATGTGAGTATACAAAGGGCTTGGACATAGAGCTCAATAGATATTTGCTGAATGAATGATTTATTGGTGAGAATTTCAGGCCAGGAAGAAGAGAAAGGCCAATGAAGGAGATGCCCCAGGGCCAGAGATGTTTTGCCGCACCCTCCGGTCTTACAGGGTGAGTAGGAGGCAGAGTGCTTCCCAGCCACTATCTGTGCACTTTGGAGGGAAAGATGAGGCCAGCTAAAAGCCTGGGCAACTTGGCAAGACCTCATCTCTACAATAAATCAAAAAATGAGCCGGGCATGGTAGCGCGCGCCTGTAGTTCCAGCTACCTGGAAGGCTGAGGCGGAAGGATCGCCGGAACCCAGCAGGTCGAGGTTGCGGTGGCCCGGAGTGGCCACTGCACTCCAATCCGGGCGACGGAGTGAGACTCCAACTCAAAAAAAAAAAAAAGTTTCAACAAGTAGTTGAAGGCTCATTACACTTGTGGAAAGGAAATGGAGAAGAGGTAACATTTATGCATCACCTGCTGTACTCAGACGAGTGCTAGGGTTTTACCTGTGCTATGGTGTTTAGTTTTCACAACCCTATTAACCTTATTAAATCCTATTGAAAGGTGGCAAAATTGAGTTGTAGAGATTTTAAGTAATACTAACACAATTACTGAGCATGTATTGTGTGCCCTATTGATTGTTTTACAAGCATTATTTCTTTTAAAGAGCCTAACAGCCCAACAAGTTAGATATTTCCATCTCCATTTTAGAAACAAGGATAGTGAAGCTTTAAAAAGTTTAATAACCTGCCCTGGATCATTCAACAGACAAGGGAAGAACCAAGATCAAAAGTCAGACCATCTGGTAGCAAACCCCATATGCTTCTGAATCTCCTCATGCATGCCACCCAGGAAACCACTAGTTTTCAGCATTTGGCATGCCGCAGAATTACCTATCGAATGTTTGGGAACTCAAATGATTGGGTCCCCTGTAAGACTTACCAAGTCAGAATCTCAGGGGTCTGGGCTGGAGCTAGTGTGTTTTGTAAAAGTTTCACAGGTCATTTTGCACTTGGCAAGGATGGAGAATCACTTCACAAACGGTGTCGAGTTTTCTTACACTCTCTGGTTTTCTTACACTCTCATGGGGCACATACTGAAGAAAATAGTTCCCACACCTTTGCTCAGGGAAGGCTTGCTTTGTCAAGCCTGGAGGCCACCTGGTAAGCATGGGAACTAGCGAACTCTGGGAGAGGTCAGGTGGGTATCCCAAACAACCCACTGCTCTCCTTTTGTCTCAGTTGCTGCTTTCCTTGAAGAAATAACAGCAAGAAATTAATGGGAGCCAGGGAAGAATTACCCACAACTATTTTTATGTTCCCCTACAAACTTGCTGTGTGCTCTATATCGTTATCCAGTCAAAATCTTAGGGCATATATCATTTTATTACTCTTTATCACAAGGCATGAATATGTTTCTGTTTTTTTCATGTCTGTTCATATGCTTTATAATTATTATCACTTGTAAAATATTTCTCTCAGTGGAAGGGCCATAATGCAATTAATAACTTTTTTCTCCATTGTCAGCCATGTAGGGTTTTTCTATTCTTTGAATATCACAGAAAATATTGATATGAATATCTACCCAATCTCAATTTTCTCCTTTCTTCCTTCTCTCCTGGCTTCTTTTCTTCCTAAGATTAACTTTATTCAGTGTAGAGCAGGGCTTTTAAAAAAAAAAAAGTTTTCTCCCTCCCTCCCTCCCTCCCTCCTTTTCTTCCTCCCTCCCCCTCCCTTTCTTTCTACTATCAACAACATCTATTTAAAATCTACTATCAGCATGTTCTATAGTAGACATTGGGTAAAAAAGAGAGAGAAAAAAAAAAACAACCGATCCTTGCCTTAAAAGAGCTTATTATCTAGAGGAAAATATCTGGAGAAAACAAGCACATGTTAAAAGTTTTAAAATCACAATGAGTACACTAGAAGATGTTTGGTGAAACAAAGATGGTTGGACAAGGACAGTACCAACCTTTCTGCTGGGGGGTTGAGATGAGTGGGGCAAGTATGAATTCCCACTGGAGGGGATTGTTAAGCTGAGTCCTGGGAGAGCCTGTGATGAGGGAAGGTGAGCTTAGTGGTGGTTCATTTTAGGGGAGCCATTAGACCACCTTTCCCATTTGCGGGAGGACTGAATCTCCTACTGACGAAGACTGTAGGCGAGACGCTCACATTCTCTGTGAGAAGAACCTCAGCATCCCCAATACATGGCACGTGGACAAAAGATCCCCCCCACCACCATCTCCTTGTGTTGGGGTCTGACCCTTATGGCTATTTGGATCTCCTTGCTGCGTAGTGTCCACTTATGCTTCTATAGAATTTTCTTCTGGCTAAAATTCATTGGTTAGGACACTTAACAGAGTGTCCTCTTTCATTAAACCTGGCTCAAATCACACCTCCTCAACCAAACCTTCTTTGACCCCACCAGACCATAATAACCTAGTGTTTACACACTACATGTGACCAGAGCAGACCCAGCTTATCTGAGATTATTCAATTTAGAGGAGGTAGAGAAGAGGTTCTTTTTTTCTTACAAGAAAAAGAATTATAAAATTCAAATTTAATAGAAAAGTAAAATTTAGAATGAAAAAAGAATTATAAAATTTGTTTAAAGTTGGCAAGTGCAATAAACATCACATATTCCAAAAAAAATGCATTTTATGAATTCACTGCCAAATACATGTTCATGCTTTTCTCTACATTTTAAGCGATACTATTTTGTGTGCATACATGCATATATATGTATATGTAACATTTTCTACCAGAGAGAATAAAAAGATAATTTAGTCTGTGTTTTCCTTGGTAATTTAAAATTTGTTTACTATTGATAGTTGGGAAGTACCAAATATATAAAGACACACAGATTTACTTCATGTTTCATGTCAGCCGTAGGATTGTTTCTACAAACACAGGAGTCAAAAATTCCGGTAAATTCTGCCACATAACTCCTATTACACACACTCACATACACATGTACATTCTACATATGACTGTTTAGTGGGTGTGAGTGATTATGTTGTACAACTCCATACTTAAGTATATTTCTGACCTGAAAAAAGCTCCATTTTGATTAGTCATTCACAAGAACTAAATCCTCCACGTACAATTTGATGTGTGAAATAATTTCCCAAAGACTAGTTTCTGGCTCCATTTACTTCAAAACTTTTTCTCTTCTCATGAGTTACATACTTCTGGTGCCAGGCACAATATGACCTCTGACCCCACTGCATCTCTGTTTCACTGACAATTTGAAATTCTGGTGGCAGGAATATTCCTGGAAGCCATTTTTATACTGGCTTGGCTAGCAATAGCTTCACTATCTACAAAAACGACAGTGAGAAACACTAATCCCAACACAAGCGTAAGCCCAACTCAGTCTCCCTTTATGCGGACGTTAAAACTGCTCACATCTCTTCCAGCACTACTTAACATCCCAGGAAACGGGATGAGAGAGTAACGTGGGAAGAGGGGTCTTTATGGGTCGCCCTTTAAATATCTTACCTATGCAAATTTTACAAAAACCTATGACCACATGAACACATTGCTAGAACCTCTCCTAGTAAAGGTCCCCAAGGGACCCAGGAAATAAGTGTCTTGAGATTCCTGGTAAATCTGCCTTTTTTGATTCACCTGTTATATTGTAGCTTGCCACTGTTCTGCATTTATGCCATGTCTTTACTTCTTACTACCTATGTGATTTGAATCAAGACTATTAATCTTACTGAGTAAAATAGAGAATGCCCTATCTGTTCCTGGGGCTCTTGGGAGAATGGTGCGAGGTGGTGAAAGGTTCTCAGAAGTCATTATGTAGTTTTGATGCCCAGGTAGGTTTGGTGGTAAAGGGGCGATGGACATGTCCTTCATATGCTCATTGGTTTTGACATGGGGACAAGGCATCGTGTGAGTACTTGAATTGACCTTGGATTGCCCTCAGGAGAATAATCACATTTTTAATGCCACCTGTGAGGCCCTTGGTGGTCTGGCCCTGCTTGCTTCTCTCGCCTTGCCTCCTCTCTCAATACTCCTGCCCCATTCTCCAATGTGTCCCCTCCATTCTTGCTGCCAAGTCACTTGGGATTTCTCCATCATGCAATCTGTCTTTGGCCTCTGGGCCTTTTCACATGCTTAGCCCCTCTGTTTGGAAAGACTCATATCCTGAATTCCCTCCCTTTACTGAGTTACCTTCTGACAGTCCTGTAGAATGCAGCTTAGCTGACACCTCCTCCAGAAAGTTATCTTTGACGCCCTAGTCTGGATAAGGTGCCCTGCCCTGCCTCATCACCATGTGTCTCCAATGCATCCTGCCCTTCCTCAATCTCTGCACTTATTATAATTGCCTGTTCACTCATCTGTCTCCCTCATTAGCCTGTTGGTCCCTTGTGGACCCACAGTATTTAGTATAGTGACTGGAAAACACTAGTGTTCAGTGTTGTCCATGAATATATAGTGAAAATTGGGAAAAGGGTCAACTCCAGTCCCTTGCTATCTAGAAGAGGCAGCACCAAAGCGGGAATCCTCTGGGACTGATCTTTGGGCAGTTGGCTGGCTCAAGAGAGGAGCAAATTTTCTCCTATCGGATAACAGGGGGTGAAAGTCTCACTCCCTGAGGGCACGTCTTTAAAGAGCGTGGACACCATTTGCTGAAGTCATTGACCCTAGACCTCAAAGGGCTTGCGGGGGTTACTGGACTGAATGAAGGCGACATGTACAGGTCAGGGAGGCTTCCCTGATAACACAGGTTTTCCTGGCAGCCGGGTGACCAGTCACATAAAGGAGTTGCAGGTGGCTGTAAAATGTGGTATTCACTCAGCAGCTAGCTCTGGGGCTGGAACCCTGCCCACTGTAGGGGCACAGGAATAGAAGTGGAGGAAAAATATGGGTCATTAATCAAGAGACAATGGCCTGAGTTCAGCCTTCTTTCAGCCTCAGCAGACATCTCTAGCATTCAGGATGTAGCCCACAAATCAACCTGTCCTCTGGAAAAGTGTCTCACCTGTGATAGGGTAATGTCCCACTCTCTTCTGCAGGAAGCAGAAGCACAGCAGGAAGCTTCTTAGATCATGGGATTTTTTTTTTCTTAAGGTGCAGTAGGGAGTTCACTGTTCCCACTCCTAATTGTCCATTGTGGTCTGAAATTCCACACTTAAACATGCATTCCTTTGGCTTAGTACTTTCTTCCCTGTCAGAATACAAACATTCCTGGCAGCCTGTGCTTTGAACTGTATCAGTCATTTACATTTCATATCAACTGATATAAAACACCCCTAACCTCAGGATTTTCTGTCTGAGTCAGGGGAGTTAAGAGTACTGTGAAGAGAATTTCAAGTCCCCTAATCAATGTCATCTTCTCAATTTTTCTATGTGGTTTTGGGCCTGCCTGAAGTGGTATCCATGTTAAATATCAGTAGTCCTGTAACACTCTTCACCATGGATCCTTTTTATTTTTTTCCCTGCATATTATTCCTCTCTCCCTCCATTATTTCTCTTTCTTTCATTCAATTTCGCCTTTGTTTCTCTTTCTATTGTGTCGACCCCAAGCCTTCAAGAGCATCCATCTATATGTTCATGGGCATTCTTTAACATAGAGGCAGTGTGGTATATGATCAACAGCACAAAGCCTTTGAAACCAGAAAGGTCTGACCTCAAATCTCGCGTTTATTTTTTAGTAGTTGTGTGACCTTGGATGAGTCACTAGCCTTATTTCCCTTCTTTGGAAAATGAGAAATTAATTACACAACCTAGCAAGGAGCTGTGAAGATGAAATGTAGTTTCACCAATGTGATTGAGTCTCATTAGCCCTTCTCCCCTTGTCCCTCTATCTCCATCTGGGCTTGACAAGAGCCCCCAGTAAGCCCCAGGAATGCTGCTCCCCTCTGCAGACTGGAGAGTACTCTCTGTCTTTTATGGTCCAATCTTATCTTTTTTGTTCTTTTTAATTTTTCCTGGTTTTAACCTTCTCCCTCATAATATGTTCTCGATTAAGTTGCAATGTTTGCAACATGGCAGCCTGAAAAGACAGATGCTTTTTCTGATCAATTTGCCAATGTTGAATGGAAATCCTGTGACTAGAACAATACTTCCAAAAGTGTAGTGTTCTGTTTAGCTGCATCAGAATCTCACCTGATCTTAACCAAAAAGCCAAGAAGCAATTGCATTGGAATCTCTAGGAGTGTATGTAAGATTGCAGACCCTGTCCCAAAGCTCCTTATATAGGGACCATGGCCTGGAATCCAAATGTCTGCCAAGCACTCCAGTTGATTTTGATGGGTTCTAAAATTTGAGATCCAAGGCCCTATAGGTTACGCCTAGGACCTAGACCAACTATTGAAAAAGGGTAAGAAAACATCCATCAGCTTATTGCCCATTTGTAGCAGTAAGATCATCTTTTTCCACTGGTTGTTGAGAGCCGAGGAAACGGCTTGCCTGGATGCTAATAGCTGCTTAGTGATAGAGACACAGGAAAACCAGGTTGATGCTTCCAGGTCCAGCTCTTTCTCCAGTTGCCCTCAATCCTTCCTTCCAGAGAGCTCTCAGCACCTAACAAAGGACCCACAAGAGTGCAAGAATCTGCGTGCAAGAGTAAAATAAGTGTGTGTATAAGAGAGACAGAAATAGAGAGATCTCCATCTTTTCCTTCCTGTGTTCATTACATTTTCTCTTATTTTCAAATTCATCATAGAGGCTGGATGCCTGATATGTTCTTTTTAAATTCCTGAAAGTACAACTTCAGGTGAGTATAATCATAATTAAATTCCATTACAGGGAAGGAATTTAGATGACTAATGGCATTACTTTTTTAATACTGAGATCTGATCTATATGTCCATTTAAGTATCTTATGTGCTTCCTTATGGAAGGGAACTGTTCTATCAAGTTTCATGCTTCCACCTGATAAAAGATTTTTGGACCAAGGTAATCATTTAAAACATTAGCTATTATCTGACAGAGAAATGAATTTAATGATGCCTCAAGAAGAGTGTAGCTGACAGAGCAGTAGTTTGGACGTCAGCAGAGTTCAGGTTGCAGCCCAAACCATGAGCTATGGAACCCTGAGTAAATCATTTTTCCTCTCCAGTCCTCAGTTTCCTCATTGGAAAAATAATATAGAAAATGTGAGTTCTTCTCAGACTGCAGAGCGGTGTACCTTGATGTGTGAGTGCTCACCCAAGGGAAGTACTGCAGAGCACCACATCCTCTTGGAAAGTATTGACACATATTCTTATAATAAAGGCTCTGAGAAGTTCTGAGAGGAAGAATCAACTTTAATTTTTCTCTATACAGCTTTCCCCAAGCCCATTTCATTTTCTCATTCAAAAAGGATTTATTGAACACCTACTTTGTACCAGGCCCTGCTTCAGGAGTTGGGGATTCAACAGGGAACAAAGCACACCGAAATCACTTTCTGCAAAGAATTTATGACTTAATGTGGGAGGCATACCACAGGCAAAAAGAAAAAAGAAAATATGTAACATGTTAATCATAAGGGCTATAGAATATAATTAATGAGGGAAGAGTACTGGACTGAAAGACAGGTACAAATGCCCAATTCTTTAAGAATAATTCATATTAATATCTCTGGACCTGACATACCAAAATGTGACTTGGGGAACCATGTACTGAAATGTATCTAAAAGCCTGTCTGCTCTTCAGATCAATTGCTTTCCTATGAATGACACCAAACACCTTGCTGGTGGGTAGGGAGGGGCTGAGTTTGCCTTGGCACCTTACCTGGTCGTGTTGTTAGATTACTCCCACAGTGTCACGAGCCAGTATAATTCAGTTCACTGATCCTTTGCGTGCCAAACCCTAAGCTAGATGCTATTAGGAGACACTGAAGTAGAAACTATTGCCCATGCCCTGAGCAGTTGAGAGTCTTGCTGGATAAAAAGACTGAGAATATAATTCCAGATCAATGTCTTTAGTGCAGGGATGTCATGAAAGATATTAGAGAATTGTGAGGATCTTCATTTAGTACAGTCTGCTCCTAGTCGGTGACCTTGTACTGTTACCAGTGGGTCTCCATTTTTTCACATTAAAATGCAGCTGTTGGCCTAGACAACTTTCAGAGTTGCTTATACTGGTGAAATGTTATGTTATCTCTTTGCATGAGAGAGATTTATTCATTCACTTAACAAACATCTATTGAATTCCCAGTGGTACTTGGCTCTGGAGCCAAGGTAAATAATCCATGAACCTGTCTCTGATTAAAACTTTCATATAGTAGTGCCTTTGGCTAATGTTTACTGAGCATTTATTATGTGCAAGAGACTTCTTAATGCTTTTCATATATCATGTATAATCACAACCCTTTTTATTAGTCATATTGTGGGAAACAGAATTCTAAGATGATCCCCAATGACTCTCATCTCTGTATAATGCCCATCTGTTGAATGTAGATGGAACCTGTGAATCTGATGAGATGCCACTTCTGTGATTATGTTATGCTACATGGCAAAAGGGATTTTGAAGTTGTCATCAAGGTCCCTAATCAGCTGGCCTTAGGAAAGTGAGATTATATCGAGTGAGCCTGATCTGGACAGATGAGGCCCTAAAAGGGACTGGGCTCTTCTGGAAAAGATTCACAGTACAAGGGAGATTTGGTGGGAAGGAGATTCTCCACTGATGGCTGAGGGGACCACACAGTGAGGAATGGCAAGCAGCGTCAAGTAGCTGACAGCGACTCCTGGCCAGCAGCCAGCAGGCAGGCAAGGACCTCAGCCCTAGAGCCTCAAGGACATGGACTCTGCCAACAACCTGAATGAGTCTGGAAAGAGGTTCTTCCTGAGCTAACCCTCCAGATGAGAACAAAGTCTTGACTTCAGCTTCGTGAGACGCTGAGCAGAGAACCCAGACATACCATACCCAGGCTTCTGACCTCCAGAGCTATGAACTAATAAATGGGTGTTGTGTGAAGCTGCTAAGTTTGTGGTGATTTGTTGCACAGCAGTAGAAAACTATTATGCTCATTTCATGGACTGGAAAGCAGGCATAGAGAGGTAGGTCACTTGAGCAAGACCACACAGCCCTCAAGGGCTAGGACCAGGAATATAACCCTATGCCACTGGGCTCCAGGGCCTGTGCTTTTACTTTAAGCTCTATTCTTCAAAGGGGAACTAGCCCAGCAATCAAATACCCACAGGAAAGTTTACTAAGTACGATGACTAAGTTAGTGGTTAAAAAAAATAGTGGTGATGAACTCTATCAGGGAATCAATCAGTGCTGTTCTGCAAAGAGTCCACTGTTAAATATTTAGGAATTTTGTAAGTTGGTTATTAAGCTGTCGACAGCTTGAATTAGGCCACGATGGGAGTATTTACCTCGTGAGAAGTGACAAGTGCTACAAATCAGATTTTCAATTTTTAAATAGACAGGCAGGTTGACCAGCATGCTGCTGGGATTAATGATCCCTCAGATACAGTATATGAAAACTTAACGTAGGTGGAATGTTATTAGAAGTCTGAGGAAAGGAAGGATCACTGTGAATGGGGCAGTGTAGACCGGCATCATGGAACTTAATAGTCTGTAACTGGCTCATGAAACACAAGAGAATGGGTAGAGTATTTCAAATGCTCTTTTTTACAGTGGCACAGAGGTGGGGAAGAATGTCATGTGTGTGAGCACCTGGAACAGAGAGTCATGCTGGGCACATCATTCCCCATCATGAGATGCTGGCACGGTAGCGTGTCATGAGAACAGAGTGTGCTCTGTGTGGGGAGAGTTTGGATGGTTCCCAGCAATATACCAGATGGGGCGGGGGTGGGGCGCTCACAACTGTCCATCAAGAGTGACCCAGAGGCCCAGGGCACAGTATACTGGAATGGGAAGGTGGAGATCAGGGCCCCATCAGAAATGAAGAGTGCTAATATGAGCCCAGCTTGAAATCAAGTTCCTATCAACTGGGCCTGGACTGGGCATATCTGCTGAATGTAACAGATGCTTTTGCTGGACAATAGAGGGAAGAACTGCCTGGAAGAGTCTGGTCTTGTTTCAGTCCTAAGCCCTCTCATGGAAAATATACACATTTATCAAGATTTCATTGCATACCATTTCTCAGAGCCCTACTATGCAGTGTCAAAACAACTGGCTGAAAAGACAACATTTCAATCCTTACCCAGGTTGTGTTGTGTACTAGGGCCAAAAAAGACGCTTAGTGGTGTGATTTTAGATGTCCTCTACTGGACATGCATTTTGCACCTCTTCAATCCTCTTGGCCTAACTGCGGCAACCCACTTCACACAGGTATGACTGACCATTCCTCCCCTCAGACCTGCAGTACTCAACCCCCACCTCTGGCCTTCTCTGTTGACACTGTGGCTCGGGACATTCCAGAAACCCACCTGGAGCCCTAGACAGGAGCGGTGTGTGGTTCCCTTCTACAGCTCCGTGGATGGTCTTGAGATGTACTTCACGGGCCTTCTCAGCCATTTGGGTGGGCTCAAGCAATGTCACCTGCACTGGCGGTCAGGTCACTCCTCCAGTGCTTTGGTCTGCCTGTGCCTTACCCTTGCTCCCTGCAAACCAGCTCCTGTCAGTCCTGCTTTTTGGGAACCCACAGTGAGACACGTACTAATTAAATGTGGCATTCTTACGTAGTCAAAAATAAGAGCAACAGAGACCAGGAACTGATGCTGCCAAGATGGGAAAACGTTAGAATTCTTTCCAGGTGAAAAGCTAACTGTATTGGGTTGTTTCTGATTTTCAATTTTTTTTCTTCCAAGAACCCAGACCTATTTGATAAGGTTTAGATAACACACCCCACACTCACCCAGACTTGGAAGAGTTCAACTTTCAATGTTATGTGGATTAGATTAAGCTGGATCTACCTATTGTCTGAGAGGGTATAAGAAATGTCTTTGGAGTATACTGGTGACCATGTGCTCAGAGCAGAGGCACAAATATCATGGGAAAGAGAGAAATTGTTACATTATCAATAATAACTGTAAATCTGACATCATGAGTCTAAGTCTAAGAATTACCTCTTTATTGTGAATTGTATCCTATGGGTAATTTATTTTCCTCACTGATTCAAAAGTATACTCATTTAAAGTTTAACAAATTTCTTGGAGGTTGATTTGTATGCTCCCTGCCCTATTCTAAATGCTTTGTATGCATTACTGCTTTTAATATTCACAACCCTGAGGTGAGTATGGTATTATTTTTACCCACCTCATGTATAAGAAATCTGAGGCCTAGAGATACAAAGTAACTTCCTGAAGGTCACAGAGCCCAGGAACACTATAGATAGAACTGGGATTTGGACCCAGCTGGGACTGACTCCAAAGCTTGTGCTCTCAATCCAGTCAACACACTGCCTCCCACTTTGATGACCTGTGATGTTCAGATAAAAAAGTGAAAAACTGTGCAAACATTTGGTGAATTACTGTGTTAAAACACTAATGAATAGAGCCCTATCAGAGTTGGGTAGCAAGGCACCTAATCAATAAGTGAGAAAGAAAATCAAAGTACTTTACTGTTTAATACCCAGATATTTGATGGGCTTTTCACTGAGTTCACGTGATTCAGTTTAACTTTGTTTTGTTTCTTATTGATTAAACTGTCTGCAGCTAAGTCAATACCAATCAGTTAAGTCTAAAAATGTATTGACTGATTTGTAAAGTCCATTTATGAATGATCCTAACCAACCTTTTGGCATCTTAACCAACTATTTGTCTTGAATAGGATACAGGTGTAGACCAATTGCTGTGTATAATTTGTCTCAGTTTCCTGTCTAAACTGCTCTAAAATGATTACTTAATGATGTGAGCTACAAAGAACTGACAAAAAGAGTCAATCATCCTATGCCTAAATCACATTAATTTCCAGCTAGCTTACTTTAGGAATATTTTTCTTCTTTAAGAAACTTAACGTTTAGAAAACTGATTTTGTAAGCAAATCATTTTCTACTTCTACAAACACACTATACTATCTAGGACCATACATATCTATAAAGGTCAAAAGCCAGACCAAAGGTCTTTATGGAAAATCAATCTCTTTTCTACCTGTAAGAGTAGGAGAAATAAGAATCTCATAATCTCTCCTTCCTACTCTGTCTAAAGAGCTAAGACCTCCCAAACCTGTCATTGTTCTTGGTTCTGAGCACCAGCACCATTTGAGCAGTGATCTTTCCATAGCATGGTTCTAGTGGGGGAAGGAAGACCTGGCTATAAACCTGTTTGCTCACTATGTATAGAGGGATGGGTCCTGGACTCAGCTACGAGGTTTGTGATTTATGACAATGAGCAAACCACCTAACCCCCCTAAGCATAATTTGGGTCATTTCAGGCATGACATGTGATGATATATGTGAACATCGTGCAAGAGGGAGATTTCATAATATCCTCTCATGCTCAGCAGAGGACAACACTCTGTGATCAGTGACTTAATAATGGCCCTCAAAGATACCCATGTCCTAATACCTAGAATCTGTGAATGTTACTTTATATGGGACAATAGGAACTTGGGTTAAGTTAAAGATTTTGAGATGAGGCAATTATTCTGGATTATCCAGATGGGTCCTAAATATGGTCCCAAGTGCTCTCACAAGAGGAAACAAAGGGAGATTTAACTGAAGAAACAGATGTGATGATGGAAGTGAGGGATTGGAGCGACATGATGAGCCGAGGAAGGCCAAGGATTGCCAGCAACCTCTAGGCTGGTGGAATAGGGTAAGGAACAGATTCTTTCCTGGGGTCTCCAGAAGGAGCCACTCCTGTCGACACATTGAATGTAGCCCCATGAGACTCATTTCAGACTTCTGACTTCCAGAACTTCAAGATAACAAATTTGTGTTGCTTTAGCCACTAAGTTTGTGGTCATTTGTGACAGCAGTGACAGAAAGCCAATGCAGAATGTCTGTGATCTGGTTTCCCATTCCTGCTGTCACTCTCCCATCTGTCTGCCATGATGGGACACTCTGCTTTTATGTCCTTTCAAACACGGCTCTCGTGTCATGCTTCAATGCAAGCCTTCTTTTTGGATATTGTACAATTTTTCTAGAGAAAGTCGTTATTTCCCTTAACATTTATATGTATGCAAGAATCCAGTCTGTTTCTCTCAGTCAAAAGAAATTCACTACATGAGTAAAGAAAAAAGACAACTAAGAAAAATCCTAAATTATTAACTGTTATATAGTTAGCTGGGCCAAGGAATCAACCAATTAAGTACTCAGCTGTTGGTCACACATTTGAGCAGTTGATGTATGTGTCAATAGAAGAGTACACAACTTTTTTAAAGAAAGAATAGGTGCAGGTATTTGTGAATTAACAGTAAAAATAAAGTGAAGGCCAGGCTCAGTGGCTCAGTCTGTAATCCCAGCACTTTGGGAGGCCGAGGTGAGTGGATGGCCTGAACTCGCAGGTTGGAGACCAGCCCAGGCAAATTGGCGAGACCTCGTCTCTACAATAAATCAAAAACTAGCCGGGCTTGGTAGCTTGCGCCTGTAGTTCCGGCTACTGGGAAGGTTTAGGTGGAAGGATCGTTGGAGCCCAGCAGGTTGACACTGGAGTGGCTGTGAACATGCCACTGCACTCCAGTCTGGGTGACAGAGTGGCTGTGAACATGCCACTGCACTCCAGTCTGGGTGACAGAGTGAGACTCCAACTCAAAAAAAATAAATAAATAAAGTGAAAAAAAATTTTTCCTCTAACTAATCATGTGGCTTCGGTCAAGTTACAACCTCTGAGGGTCTTGGTTTCTTCTTCTCTAAAAAGTGGGAGTTACACCGTCAATGATGTCTGTACTTTTGAAGTGTCTTGCTTACTGTGTGAATGTCCCTGAATACCTATGACAACTCTAAAGTGATATTGTTATTTCCATTTCATGAGTGAGGAGTCATGCCGTAAATCACTATACCTGCCCAAGTCAACACTGGTCTGACTGCAGACTCCATATGCCTTCTACCACATCACAACACATAATGATACTCAATCTGCAAGGCCCTGCTCACCTCTGTACCGCTCCCTGCATTGTCCAGGCTGTTTGTTCCCTCTGCCAAGAATGTACTTTCCCACCCTATGCTTGTTAAAGTCCATCATTTAACACCCAGTTGAAATACCATCCTCTCAAGTGAAGTTAATTCCCCCGTGTGCCATCTCATAAAACCTTCCTTGAATCTCTTATAGTACTTAAGTCTGTTTTGTGGAGAAACATCATGTTTGTATTTAACTTCCCAATAGTTCTATGAAATTAGGGAGCCATCTCCCCTGTACCCTCCCAAGTATAGTAGTTCTCACACAGTACTCGCTCACTATCCATGAATTAAAAGGGATAGAAATCAGAGTGTTTAATTTCTAGACCAACAAGTCCCATGACTGCTCATGTGGTGTTATGCTGTTCGGTGCATTCATAGACTTTACCAATCCCTCTCTTGACACTAAGTTCCATGTTTTATTGATTTCCTTTGGAGGTGTGTGTGCATGTATGTGTGTATGTGTGTGTGTGTATAAATGTGTGTATCAGATGAATGAATCACAAAGTGTCAAGGGCAGCATATGGCAAGTAGAACTAATTTATACTTATAAGAATGTGAGAGGATGTCTAATTAAAGGCTTATTTCTATATTGCTCCAATTGTGAAAACTAAAAACTGGTTCTTTTTTCCCTAAATGAGTGTTTTTTTTTATAGAGGGAACATGGACTCACTGGAAATGTGTGAAAAAAGAGCAAGCTTTACAATTTCTTGCCATTCAAGTCATAACATCATGCACATTCCCAGTGGAGAGGAAGGTGTATGTCCTTCCAGGAGCTGGAGGATCCCAAGAAACTGGTATATCTCTTCCAGTCAGACTGATTCCGGGTGGAGTATGGTGCAAAACTCATGGGCTCTTTGATTAAACCCTGAAATGAATTTCAGAGTGGCCAGCAAAGTTTTAAAACAGATTTTATTAGAGAAAGAAAAAGGGAGAAATGCAGGAGGATGTGCCTTGGCATAGGCAACTTGGAGAAATACTGCGTGTTGCTTTTTTACAAAAAGGTAGCTATATAGCTACCTAGTTACTGATATGCTAATGAAGGTGGAGTACAGGTAACTGCTGCTCCTGAGAGATTGCCATCTCTGCACCTCTGATAGGTTATCTTTTTCCAGAACACTCATTTTGCCTTTATAGGAGACTTGTCAGACCTTTGAATACACAAGGTCATGAGCTAAAAGGTGGTCTTACCATTTCCATGACTTTTGATTCCCAGTCTGGGAACCATCTTGATGGAGTTTTCCTTTTGCTAGCTGAGTGGGGGGGTGGGGTGGACTTGGCGTTCACATTGAATTCACATTCCTGCAGAGTCATTCAGCTTGCAGACAAAATGTCTGGGTGCTTTCTCTTATTAAGCACTAAAAACTTTCTATAAGAAATTTATCTATCCATGCCTAACCTACACTATCTACCCTACCTTGCTCGAGACAAGGAAATAAATTCCACAGGGGACTCCAAGTGATTTAACAGTAAGAAATGGTTCATGTCAGATTTTCCCTGTGGGGATGTTGGAGCTCCTTCTTTTACAGGGATTACCAGATGTACTGATGCCCCTTACTAAGAATGGGTGGGATATATTCATTTCTGACAGTGTGGTATGCTAGGTATTCGGACAATCTCATTGAAAATAACTGAAAAAGTGGCAGGTAGGTAGGTCTTTTTAAAATATCTTGAGATGCCTTCAAGAACATAAGGAAAGTGAGGATGTTTCAGAAGTCAAAACCTAAGGAGTGAATGGGAAGATACTTCCCAGGACAGGCAAAACAGGGGACAGACTAGGGAGTACACAAATTGGGGTGACTAATAGAAGACCCTAAATGAACTGAAACCCCAAAAGCTTATAGCCTCCATGAAGAGTAAACTAGAAATTCTCCCACCTAGGAAGAGGAAGGGAAAGTCATGATTTCAAACCTGGGAGGTAAATAAAGGAAAAATTCTCCCCTAAAAATTCATACCATTAGCCAGCCCTCGTGAGTGTCTGAAGTACAAATTCACTATTGTCATAGTTGTCTGGGAAGACCTAAGTTAAAAATTTAGTTATAAAGTTAGCCCAGGTTGGTAGCATACCCTATCACCTGGCAGAAGAATATTCATATCCTCTGTGACGGTACCCATCTTTAATCCAGGCTTCAGGTATTTCCTACAGGTATGTTCCAAGTAATATCAGCTCTGAGTATAAATTATTATTTTTTATAATCACAAAACATCTTTAAAAAGCAAGGGACCATGAGTGAGAGCCAGTAGAAACAACAATAGACTAATCAGATCTGTGGAGACTTCAGCTGTAAGAATTATCAGTCATAGTTTATAAAATAAGTATAAAAAATATTTAAAGAAATAAAAGCAAGGATCAAAAATGTAAGCAAGGTGTAAAAGACTAACAAAATTACCAAGAAAATGTGTAAAACAGAATTTCTCAAAATAAAATATAATTGAAATTTTAAATGGCTTTCATTTCCAGCAGCATGGGAGATTACATAGCTGAACTAATCCTCCCATTAAACATAATTTAAAATGCTAAGTAAAATTTCCAGTCCTGTTAAATGCATCCATGAACTAGTAAAAATGTAAGGAATAGTCAGATCAATATCTAAATGAAGAAGTGAACACAGAATGGTTAAGTGGAGAACAAGCTAGTTTTGTGAATTTGAACATCAACATTTTCAGCACTTTTAGAACTGAGGAATACAAGTTGGGTAGTCTAAGAGAAGATCTCTACATAGAGTCAGAATCCACAGGAAGAAAAATCAATTGTATCAAATCAGACTTGATTTGAATGGAAGAGTGGCAAATTACATTCACTAAACCTTGAATCTCGAGCAGGCTCTCATCCTACCTGGATGGCTCAAAAAACTCCAGGCCCAGAATTCAAAACGGTCCTAGACTGGCAAAAGAAAATGCTAAACCATTTCAAAGAGACTCACCTTCATCCCAGGCATAGAATTTTCAAAGGTAAAATAACAAAGAGGAAAGAGTTTTTAGTTAAAACTTATTAAGTTAGCATGGAAACATGCACCATGAGTGAAATACTGCAAAAATAGCAGGCAGCAAGATACAATTTGCAAATATATTACAAATTAGAATGATCAGATGAGAATATAGAATATGAGTGATAAACTTGCAGTAACAGAAATCTGAAAACCCAAGAACAAACAGATTGTAAAATGAACTAAGTAGAACCCCTAGAAGCAAAAAATAATTACAAGTGGATTATCAATTTAAATGTGAATGTAAAAACTTTTTCATAACCTCAGGACAGTAAAGAATTATTTAAACAAGTTACAAAAACAGTCAACCACCAAAAAACATAAGTAAATTTATATTATAATGAATAATTTTTGTTCATTAAAGAATGAAAAAAGTGGGAAAAAAGAAAAAAACCACAAATTGGGAGAAGATATTTGCAACATATATAAACAAGCACAGGATTATATCCAGAATAGTTATAGTACTCTACATATCAATACAAAAATAACAGAAAAATAGATCAAACACTTGCCCAGGCACTTCAGAGAAGAAAGATGAATGGCTGACACATATATGAAAATCATGCTTAAGGACATGAGTGACAGAGAATTGAAAATGAAAATCACAATAAGAAATGCTTTCTCTATTAGCCAATTTAGAAAATAGCATGCTGAATAAGATACATATAACAGTAAATGACATGTATAGCCACATTAGAAAATAATTTCACATTAGGAAAACTGAAAATATACATTTCCTATGACTTTGAAATTAACTTGCACATACTCAAGGATTTCAAAGCCTTTGAGTTTCATCACAGTAAAAATAATACATTGGGTATCAGGACCCAGCACATTCGCTGGAATACGTGCACTGCCACACCATGCTACTATAAGAAGTACCATTCACATTGGGCCACAGCCCTGAAATAGTGATGTCAAGAGTGGGGTGGGGGGAGGTTGGTTGCACATACGTGCACATGGATATGTCCATAGACCTACTGATAACTCAAACAAACATTTCAGAAAACAATACCTCTCTTTCTTTAAAAAAAAAAGGTGGGGCTCAGTCTGAATCATTCAACTTTATTTTATCCTATTATCTTAAAATGCTGATCAAGAACTGACTCACCAGAAGTTTCCAAACATTCTTACACATGTGCACCAGGAAACATATAGAAATGTTCATGGCAGAATTGTTTCATAATAGCCCCAGATCAGAAACTAGTGAAATATCCATCAATAGAATAAAATAAAAATATTGTGATCTATTTTTATAGTGCAACACTCTTCGGCAGTGGCAATGAATAAACTACAGCTACATGTGACTATAGGGATAAATCTCGGGAAGATACATCTTGAGTGAAAAAAAGTCTTAGAGTAGTACAAATGCAGAATATATTCATACAGTGTAGTGTCACACTGTCCATGCTGAATTTTAAAAAATTTTAAGAGTAATTTGTAAATGTCATAAGATGGGCTATGCTTAATTTAAAGCCTATTGGCCTCAACTACTTTTGGTCACAAGGTTAGTAAATAGAAACAGTTCTGTGTACACAGTTGCAGATGCCTGAGGAGCTAAGATCCCCAAAAGAAATCCAGAGAACTTCTGCATAGTCAACTCCATGACAGGAATGATATTTTTCTCCCCATTATATTCTTGGCAACTACAATGCCTAGCACTTAGCATGCTTCATTAATTATTGGAAGGAGGAAGACGGGAGGGAGGGAAGGAAGGAGGGAGGGTGCTAACAAAATATAGGTTATGTTCTAGGTATTTGCATATTTGGGGTCTTTAAGTCACTCTTTCCTAGTTTGTAGAGTTGCAAGTCCTGAGACAGAGTCAAGGCTTCAAGTGTTATGATGTTCATCAAGTCAGTTAAGTGCTGGAACTCTGTTTTCTTGGGGGTTTAAGGGGAGCACTTCCTACAACACTGGCAGCGAGGACTAAGTGAAGCAATGCTTGGAAAGTCACTGGTCACCTGTTAAAGCTTTATGCAAATGTTAGTTGTCCTTTCTACACCCACCCCCACCAAAGCTTTAGTCCAAGGTCTTAGACCTCCCTGTAAACAAGTTTCTGGATCATTGGCCTCCAGGGGCCCCTAGGGCTATAAACCCCTCTCCCTCCTGCTGGCCCCTGCCTGAAACCCCTAGAATGACAGCCAGTCTTTCTCTTGCAATCACAGATAAGGATACAGAAAGGGTGTTGACAATGAACTTCACCTGCCTGGCAGGAGCAGTGGGGGTCCTGTGTTGCTGAATGAGTGTGAATGAAGACTGTGATGGGACAAAGACGACCTGCTTACCTCAGGGGGCAGAGCCAGGTCAGGATGTGCTCAGGTCAAGAAATTGAGGGGGGGGGTGGCGCACTAGGGGGTAGGCTGGAATCCAAACCCCTTCCTCACCTTGAGAGAAAGGCCTTCCCCAGTGCCACTCACTGCCTCATATTCTCATCCCCCACCTCTCCACCTTCCCACCAGCCCCCACTCTCCCAGACCAGTCTAAAAGGTTGGAGGTTTAGAAATGTCCTCTAACCTGAACTCATCTGCAGACAGCAGGTAGGTGGACCAACAGGTCATGGGAACAGAAGAGCCATCCGTGTGGCTCAAGTCTTCCTAGTCACATCAAAGCCCAGGTCAAAAGAACTGGGAAGCCCTCCCAGGGCCACGCCTGCAGGAGAAGCCCACATGTCCCCAGGAAGTCTGCATGACTCTAGCTGCCGGGCAGAGACACCAAGGGGGATACCAGGCCCAGCTCCATTCCCTCACTATCCAGCACCTGTCTCAGGCCAGCACTCATGCTTCACAGCCAAAGGGCTGGGAGTTAAGACACCACTGAGAGATTTTTTTAGGTCAGTGAGACTCAGGCTACAGGGTGGATGGCAGCAGCAACCACAACAGCTGTAGCCAAAAGTTCCTAGGAGTGTGGGCTGTAGGGACATTTAGAGGGTAGAGTCTGACAGGTAATGAGGTACAGAGCTAGTCTCAAGAACTCAGGGTGTCTGACCGCAGAACCCACCCTTCCAAGCGCCCTGCTTTTCTGTCGTGGAGAACACAGTCTGCTCCTGTGGTTGGGCTTCTGACCTGGGACTGCTGGGGGTCTCATGAAGCCCAGAGCAAGGCAGTGCCAGAGCAGACAGCCAAGTCCTTTCGTACTGGCAGATACCAGCACTTGTAAGTGCCTGGCGTTGGCTGGGAGCAGGGTGTGTAAAAGTGAACAAGACAGACCCAGCCCCAACTTCCTGTAGCTTAAGACACAGTACAGGGTGAACTCTGAAAGCTCCTAAGAAGGGCAGAGGTCCTGGACATGGAGAGGGGTCAGCAGGCCTTTTGGAGGAAGTGATACCAAATCTGAAACATGAAGGATGAGTGCACCTGTCAGGGGTGCGTGTGCGTGTGCACATGTGAGGAGGCAGGGAGGGACACAGGGCAAATGCCTGGAAACAGGAGAGACAGTAGCAGACTGGAAGAAGTGATTTGTCTGGGGACTGGAACTTGGAGTGCAAGGAGAAGTGGGGGAAATGGGGAAAGGGAGGGCTTGGCTGTTTAAGGCTGGCAGTGACATTATTGAATTTGCCTTCAGAGTCCGCATGACAAAAAAGTAGCCTTACCCCTCCTTGCAGTGCATGACCGGGAAATAACAGTTACTACGGACGCAGGGCAGACTTCAAAGGGTCCAGAGAAGGCTGGTGGAGACTCCTCCTCTTGCACTAACCTATTCACAAGGCCCTACGAGCATACCATGCTGGGAAGAGTGGACCAGGCATTGTGGCTAGAGACTCATGGGGCAAGAATCACTTGTCACCTTCACTAACCCTTGAGCCCCTTAACAGAGGTATCCACAGTGACACACAGGCTGGCAGGTCTGACTGGTCAGAGAGCAAGCCCGAAGAAGGTAGCAGCAGAGCTCCCTGCCAGTCGTTGGCACTCGCCATCTCTTTTGGGCACCATGGCAACCCATCCCTCTGCTTCCGGTCTCTCCCCTCCAAGTAATCGTCCCTATTGCTGTGGGAGGGATCTGGTTCAAAACACACCCTATCATATCACTATTCTGCTTCATATGCTTCAAAGCAAGGGTGGGCAACCTCCTGGAGCTTGAAGTATGACTCAAAGCAGCAACACCAAACTATCCTTGTATCCTTCACTTCCACACAAAATCATTTTTTAAAGCTGTTTTTGTTCAACGGTGCAATAAATGAACCAATAAGAAGTACTCATCTAGTCGATATCTGCCTGGGGAAGGAGGGGCACATCTCATCGATAAGGGTACCTGCAATGAATATTTGTATATCTAGCCCTGAATTGTATACCACAACATTAAACTTAAAAAAAGAAGTACTCATCTGATTAAATCTCAACCATTGAGTACAAGTGTTTTTAATATTTGGTGTGATGATACAGGCAGTATGCACGAAGCTCACAAGTATGGTGGTTGGGCTCAAAATGCTTGGGTGACTGTCCCAGTAGAGAGCTGAGCTCAATGGCCTTCTCATGACACACCACTCTTACTTGAAAAAAGTCAAACCTGGATTAAAAGACCCAAGTGTAAGATTGACTGGCGGATTTTTAAAAATAAATTTGATTTTTTAGAACAGGTTTAGATTTAGAGAAAAATGGTGGCAGTAGTACAGACAATTTTTACATAAACCACATCCAGTTTTCTCTACTACTAACTATTAAAACTGTGGTCATGCAGACCTACATATTCGGTAGATATTTTCTCAAAAAGGAGCAAAGTGAGCCTATCACTTCAAGGAAAAAAAACTGACAGGTTTTTTTTTTTTTGGTCAATGATAAAATTTGAGCATTCAAAAGAAAATAAAGATTTTGGAAAACTTATATTTGCTTGTGAGCTTGACAACTCCTCAATACTTAGAAAAGACTTTTCTGCTGCTCTTTTAAAACTCTGTCTATATGGTATAAAGAAATGTGTGTCAACACTGGGAAGAACTACCTAACTCAGTGAATAATATTTTTCAAAAGACCAATGAATGATGTTACAAAGTCAAACCTGGATAAAAGACCAAAATGTAAGAATGACTAGAGGATTTTTAAAAATAAAATTTATTTTTTAGAACAGATTTAAATTTAGAGAAAAATAGTTAAGAAACAGAAAGTTCCCACATAAGCCACACTCACATGTTAGTATGGTACCTTTGTTATCATTAATGAACCAATATTGATTGATTATTACTAATTAAAGTTCATATTTGATTCATATTTCCTTAGCTCTTACCTAATTTCCCTTTTCTGTTCCAGGTTCTCTTCTAGGATACTGCCTTACATGTGGTCATCATGTCTTCTTGGGTTCCCCTTGGTCTGATAATTCCTCAGAGTTTTCTTATTTTGATGGCCTTGAGTACTGGTTGGGTATTTTGCAGAAGGTCCCTTAACTGGAATTTGTCTGATGTTTTTCTTATGATTAGACTGTGGTTATGATTTTTGTGATGAAGACCACAGAGGTAAAGTACCATTTTCATCGCATCATATCAAAGGCCCATACTATCAACCTGATTTATAACTGCTAATGTAAGCCTCTGTTACCTGCCTGAGGTCATTTTTGTTAGGTTTCTCCACTTAAAGTTACTTTTTCCTCCCTTTTCATACTGTATTCTTTGGAAGGGAGTCTTTATCTACAGCTCACACTTGGAGAGTGGGGAGTTAAGCTCCACTCACTTTGCATATTAAATTATTTGGAATTCACACAGGAGATTTATTCTTTCTAATTTATTTATTCATTCGTTTATCTCAATATGGATTCATGAATATTTATTTTATACTTTGAGTTATAATCCAATACTACTTTATTAACTTCGTTGCTTAAGTTGTTTCAGCTTTGGCCATTCACAGCTCATTCAGTTGATTAGTGCATGCCTACAAAATCAGATTTAACATATTGCAACAGATTGGATGCAGAAGAAGATATGAGAATCTGGCTGTCCTCTATTAAGTTACCAGACATTGAGATGTGCCAGAACGTAAAACAAATGGAATGCTAAATTACTTTTATTTTAGGCAATATAGTTATTTCTTTTAAAATTTGGCATTTAAGCTAGCATATGAGTTCATTACTGTTGTTTTAAATTAATGAATATGTTTGAAAGTTCTTGTTTTAAATTTCTAAAATGGTAAATCCCAATAGATGTAGTTCACATAAAAAAGCTCTTTGTGGTCCTCAATAATTTTTAAAAGTGTAGATTGATCCTGAGACAGAAAGGATTGTGAGCTATAGGCCAAGCCACAGGAGACTAATTGTGATCTCGCTGTCTCCCACCTTTCTAGAACCCTGGCCTATGTATATCATGCTGATGCTGAAGTCTGGAACACCCTTCCTTCCTTGCTCCCAGGCCAACTCCCTCGTTTCTCAAGGAACAGCTCAAATATCTTCTGCGGAACATGCCCTAACTCCCCAGGCAAATTTAAGTTTACCCTCCTGTGGTGTATTCCCACATCGCTTGCTACAAATTTCTATTTTGATATATACCAGGTAGTACTTGTAATTATCTGTATCTGCTTCTCTCTTGAACAAGAGCAAAGACTTATCTGATTGGTCATTCTGTCCTGAGGCAGATAGATGCCAGGCAGGTATTTGGATATGTTTGTTGAAGGAATAAGTGGACAGGTAATATGGCCACACTCATCTCTTCTAGAGGATGACCAGGTCACTCTGCTGGCTTCACATCTGAATGACTATGTCTGTTTCTTCTTTCCAGGGGCAAAGACCAGGCATTTACCTCTTGGACATTTAGTTAATTCAGTAAATAGTTTTCAAGTGTTTGCTACATGCCCGGCACTGTTCTATGTACTGGAGTGGTCTAGCAGGAAATAACTAGTCACCTTCATGTTTGTCCCTAATCTGCCTTCCATGGTTAGGGGCCTCCAGAGTCAGTTCATACACTGCAGTCAGCTGCATCCAAATTTAGCCATAATCCTGGGGCATAATTTGGCCAAAGAATAAGCAATTATTCAGTTAATTTACAAATGGAGAACTAGCCCAGACAATAAAATGCATAAAATATTTTATGGTGGTCAGATTGACCAATATTCAACAACTATGTGCTGTGGTTCTTTTTGAATAGTGATGCACAAACTTGACCAAGTCCTTGCTCTCTCCTTCTATTAGCATTTTCTTGTGGGCAGGTATCAGAGTAAAAAGAGGTAGCAAGAAGAAAAGAGAGATGATGCAAGGGAATTCAATTTATGGTGCACTTGGCCGTGAAGAATCAGGTAAATGCCAATGAATTTTAGTTGCAATTGAGTCACTTGCTCAGATATTTCAATCTAAAACTACAACAACTTCTTTTTTGCCACCCATCCAGTATTTCAAATTCTTTTCTCATCCCAAATTGTCTAAATATGCACTGTGCAACCCAATAACTGCTACCTACATGAGGCTCTGGAGCACTACAGATGTGACTAGTGGGACATGTTGAGAAATAGTTTGGGGGATATATTGGGTTTAAAAATATATTAGTAAAATTAATATCACCCATTTCTTCGTATCTTTTTAACACAGCTATTTGAAAGTTATAAATTACATAGGCAACTGACCTCATATTCCTATTGGAGAGCATAGATCCAGACTGTAGCCTCAGTTTATCACCTGACATTCAGGTTAACAGAGTGCCTGGTTCCAGTCAACCCTCTTCCCCACTCTCATTCACTTGGCCAAAAACCCCTCCATTTAATTCCAAGTGGGTCTCCACCTGCCTTTGCAAAGTGAGGTAATTAACATAAGATCACTCAGAGCAAGCTCTTTCTCCCTCTCGATAACATCACGTGGAACTCCTCACCTGAAAGGCAATCTCCCAGCAAATCTCAGACTGGCTATCAGGCAAGATCTGAGGACAAAGGAAGGTTTGTTGATGGAATGTTCCAATCTTTACAGGAAGGTCAATCCCAACCCATCCTTTCTCATCTCTTCACCCTGAGCAGACCTTCATTTTCCCTGTAAAGCTCTTCACAGAAAAGACCCCTCATCTGAGCCTTCTCAGCCTCCAGCGTTGCCAGTGTGCTTCTCATCAGTAGCCCTGGAATAATGGCAGGCATGAATGGAGAAGCCTCCCTAGAAATCCCCTCTACGCAGATCACCTCGCCAGGCTGAGTCCCAAACACATGCCTGACATCCTGTGGGGCTGGTTCAAACCCACTCCTGTGTCCTGTATTTGTGTTTGCCACAAGAGGACAGAATGCAGCAGGATTTATTGTGTTCTCTATTTTTTGCCTGTTATGCCACAGGAAGAAACAATGATAGTTAACATTATTTACTATGAAGAAGCTGAGCCTTAGAAAGATTTAGTAACTTGTCCAAATTTGTATTATGCTTAAGTGACAGAACCAGTGTTGGAACCCAAAGTGTTAGCCACATTTTGTGTAGTTAACAGCTACTAACATCTACTGAGTAGACAGAAAGGTACTTTTTATGTACCTTTCTTTTTGTTTGGTTTTGGTCATGGTCTTTTTTCAACTTTTTATTGATATATAATATTCGAACACTTTTAGGAGGAACATGTGGCATTGTGTTACATGTATAGAATGTGGGGGAGGGTGAAGAGAGGTTGATTAATGGGTACAAAGATACAGTTAGATTAAAGGAATGAGCCCCAATGACTGAAAGCAGAGAAGGGTGACTATAGTTAACAATAATGTATTTTGTATTTCAAAATAGCTATGAGCTTTCCCTATTTTTAAAGGCACTGCCATATTCCCAGTTACTCAAGCACAAAATGTCAAGAATTCCTCCTCTCCCTATGTATGATTAGTGATCGAGCCCTGTGACTTTTGCTAACAAATGATTCCTGCAGTTAGTTCCCTTCTAACCCCATTCCCATTGCCCTACACCAGGCTATTGCTTTGAATCCAGAGTGACATAGTCATTGCCACCACATTCCAGGCAGCTCCTGACTTTGCACTTTTACTCCTCATACCAATCTGGCAAGAAGGCACTGTTAGCACCATTTATTGAGAAGGAAACAAAGACTTGAAGGGGAAAGAACATGTGGAAGTAAGTGGCAGGATGGCACCCGAGTATGTCTGAGTTCAGAGCTTGTGCGCTTTCCATGCAGGTTTCCAACTCAATGTGATAAGAAAAGAAATAACCGAGGTTGTTTCTGTCTAAATTGTGTCTGTTTATCCACTAGACACGTCTGGATGAAAAGTGAAGATTTTAATCCATAGCCCTAGTTGTTTCAAACATCTGACTGTTGACTGTTGGGGTGGTATGACCCAGCCAGCTGACGTGTTGGAGTTTGGATTCACTGGGATTTATACTAAGATCTCTGCTCTGTTGCTAGTTAGTCGCCTTATATAGTATATTAAATAAATTATCCTTTATATTTTGTTAAATAACTAGGCCATAAACATTTAATCATGTGTTTCATCTCCTTATTAACCTTTAGCTTGATAAGGCTGGAAACTGTATCTTTGACTTGGTTGCATCCCGTGGTAGTGCCTACTTCTCGTAGATGATCAGTAAAGGTTTGCTGAACTGAGTAAGTTCTGTTGCCCAGTGGATAAAGTCTAACCTGTTAAGGAGACATCTGATGTTGTTCCCAATCAATATGGCCCTAATCTCACAGCCTTGCATCTGCCATTTCTCAAGCCCACTTCCCCAGGCCTCCCATGTTCTAACCACAAGGACTGTCTTTCCCCTAAACAGGAGATTGCTCATGCCCTGATTAGCTTCTATTTCTGGGTTGCCTTCTCCACCCTGCATGTCTGGAATTCTCCTCAGCTTTCAAGGCCCAGGTTACCTATCACCTCCACAGCGATCTTACCCTAACCCCCCTTCTCCACTGTACCACCTTGGAACTCCCTCATCCACCTTTATTAAAAGCCCAAATCTATCTGTTTGCAAATATTTCCTCACCAGCTAGAATTATACTTTATAAAATTGATTATTTCCAAAACCTAGCATGGCAGGCAAACATATGCCTCTAAAATATTATTTTAATAGAGAAGAATTGAAGAAGAGTAAGGATCTGGGATATAGACAAAATGTCTTGATCAGCAATATAATGAGGAAAGTTTTCCCTAGATTAAAAAGGAATTCCTGGCTTGATTAAAGGCAGAAGAAAGAAGAATGGAGATGTCTCAGGCTTCCTTAAGGCTATCAGAAGACCAAGAGAAATTACTTCAAGGTGAGCCTGGGTCAAGGTGACAGGAGCTTGGCAGCTATGTGGAAAGATGTCGACGGTATTGACTATGGTGACAGGTACCCCAGGGTCGTGATGGCAGAGAGCCAGCACCTGAGGGGCCCCTCCCTCTAACCCCTCTGCTGTCTTGGCCTGCCCAAGACCCAAGACTATAAAGTTGGAAAGGGAAACCCAACCTAGTAGGAAAGGGCCTGGAAGGAGGCACTAAGTGGCCATATAGAAAAGGAAGAAATGTATTTTTGACAAAGCTGAGTTTCCAAACCAAAATTCAAACTCCAGTGATTGGCACAGAGATAGTTCCGAAAAAGTTTGTCTTGAATGCTGAATGGATGAGCGAATCAATATGGATTCCCTATGCAATTGCTGGACTTCCCCTGGTATGCCTAATGCATATTCAGTCAATAAACTACATTGTCACCTTTACTATACAAGATGGTGACTAACTGGCAAATATTAGAAAGGAATTGGCCAAATCAAATTTTTACAAATCAGCTTTAGTGATAAATCTAGAGGATGAAGCTTAGAACTGTGGCCCCAGTCAGGATTCCTAACTTTATCCCCTTGAATGGAACTTTCCCTCAAACTGCGTTTCTGCCTCAGTAACCTTCCACATAGATGAGCCAAGAACACCTACAAGCTGAGTCCAGGTCACAGAGAGGCGCCAGTGGCCCACAGAGCCAGCAATCCTGAGCCAAGCATGTTGGCTCCTTTTCCCAAACCATCATCCAGATATTTTATCCTCTTCCCATAAGGAAAAGCAAGTTAGGGGTAAGGAGAGAGGCCAGAAGTGTTTCTCTAGAGGAATTCTCATGGAAACATGAGATCAGAAGAATGATGGCTTCTCTCTAAATTCAGTCCATAGCTGGTTACTGGCAGCGCATATGATTTGTGGCGAATTCAACTCCACCTGGCTTCCCAAATACCTTAATCCCCTCCTGATGTTATTAGATCAGTCCTCTACACAGGCCTGTCTGTTGAAGGTGGAATGAGGAGGGCCAGATGCTTTTGGTGTCAAGCCCCTGTTCCTACTTCAGAATAGGAGCAAGCTTCCTTAGAATAATATTTCAGGTTCCTCTTTTATGCTTCTACCTCCAAATTACAGCCAATGGTTGGAAGCAGCATTCTTTATACTATAGCAGATAGGAAAGAGCATTTTGATTCTCCTTAACTCCCATCTCTCCTGGGACCCCAGCAGACACCTACAGCCATTCTCAGGCTTTGTTCAGAGGGAAATTCACTGGCCAGTCCTGAGATTGTGACTTTTGGCCCAACCACCCTCTAAATATGAGTGTGCATACATAGACATGTCTGTGTGTGTGTGTTTTGTGTGTGTGTGTGTGTGTGTGTGTGTGTGTGTGTTTATTTTTAGTTACAGGGGTGGTTAGAACAGGGATATATAGAATCACCAGTTCATACTTCTTTGGGAGGTGTAATCTGATGAAATTCCACATCGATTGTAGATGCCTAAATAGGGGTATTTAGAGAAATTTGTTGAGACAAGGGAGTCAAGAAAACAAACCACCTTGACCTCTCTTTCGTTTTTTTTTTTTTTTGTTTTTTTAGTTGGGGTCTCACTCTGTCGCCCAGACTGGAGTGCAGTGGCCGCTCCCGGCCACCGCAACCTCGACCTGCTGGGCTCCGGCGATCCTTCCGCCTCAGCCTTCCAAGGAGCCGGAATTACAGGCGCGCGCTACCACACCCGGCTGATTTTTT
>CAUYQG010183390.1:0-19339 GCA_963574415.1 Tarsius wallacei
GGCAATAGTGGGAAACTGCTAGGGGCGGGGGGGCGGGGTGGGACTGGCAGTTGAGGGAAACTTCCAGGGGAGGGAGAGGCACACCTCATCAACAAGGGTACCTGCATAATCAACATTTCTATACCTAACCCTGAATTGTACGTCTTTAAAATAATAAACAAACAAACAAACAAATAAATAAAAGGAAAAAAAAGAAGATCCATGTCTCAGGGAGATATTTGAGTTGAAACCGTACCCAGTGATGCCAAGTGACAGAGTGGTTGAGGTGCTAAGTTAAAGTTCAGAGATGTGTGAGGCCAGGGTGTATGAGATGGGTCTTGCATGTGGATATTGTTGATGTAATTTAGAATGTGGACAGGACTTGGAGTGTCCAGGAAGCCTGTGAACTGGCCCTTAGAGTTCAGAAACGGTAATCACAAGAGTGATATAGCGTAGTGCCCTATGTCTTAAACGAGTTTCCTCATATCTAGTTTAAAGAAATTCTGCTACTGAAAAGTTTCACCCTAATTTGGTTAAATTGTAGAGGTAAAGTTTGAATACAGCTAAATTTTATTTCTTATGCCAGTTTTTGGAAGAGTTGGTTTGAACACTTAATTCTTTCCATCTTTGAGAGAACAAATTAAGATGATGGATTTAAAGTACTCAACACTGAGCCTAGCACCTTGTAAGTGGTCAGTAAATGGATGCCGCAACTATTAATATTACTGTACTTTTGAGTAATATTTACAGTAAGTAATTCTTATTCCTTTGAAAACTTTCTTCTATGAGCTAAGGTTTTTCCTCTGGAGCTATAAGGCACAGTTCTGTCTCTACAAATGACAAATCCTCAGACATTCAAAGACAGCCAAGAAATCCCTCAATTCTAAGCAAAATATCCCCAATTTCTTCTCTGTTCCTCCAAGAAACTATTTTCTAGAATTCCAACAAAAACAAAATACATAAGTTCAGTCATGGGACTTGAAACATAGTAAGTTCTCAATAAATCTTTACCTTCTTCACTACAATGGCAATCACTCATAGCCCTAATCCCCATAAAAGTGGCACAGATGACTTACTATATGTTGATTGATTGACTTCAGAATGCCAATGTCAGGTTCCATTTTGAGAATCTAGAAAATTGACTGACTGAATTTTTTGAGAATTGGAATCCTTTTTTTAAATCTTTTAAACTCAGTTCTAGACTTACAGAGGATACTCAGTAATGCTCCTTAAAATGAAATATATCCTGGATCCATGTCATGCCCTTAGGACAAACACTCTTCTCATTAGTAAAATTCAATGGGCAAAGAATGTGCTTTATACTTAAAGTAAATTAACTGGTGTATCCACTCACAATTATTCTTCTAGAACTTTCCTGGCATGCTGTGTACATTTTTTAATCTCGTTATCTTTCACCCACTAGAATGGAATCCAGTGAGCTAGGCAAGCAAGCTTCGACAGGGACTGCATGCCCTATCCTCATCAATTTGCAAACCACATTCTAATGTCACATGCTCAAGGAAGGGAGAGTGATAACACAGCATGATGGAGTATGTATGTGCGTGGCAGGAAAGTCATCAGGGTGATTTCTCTCAGGCTGATGGGTACCCAGGCATGAGAGGCTGAGAATAGAATTACTCAAATTTTAGACTCTCGGTTCCCATTTAGAAAAGTCACTCTTTTTCCCTAACCTCCCAATCCGGCACAGTTTCTAATTCCTGATTCTTCTCCCTGATCAACCAACACTCTACTCTTTCTTCTTATCCAGAATTATTTTTCTTTATCCTGCTCTCTCTTTCAAAAAACCTTTCTCTCTGCCCAAATAACTTATCTTTTTCAACTGTGCCCCTTTCCTTCCAACTATGCCCCAATTCACCAGGCATGACAGTAGCATCCACACTATATGTCATACCATGCCACCCCTTTGGGGGCTGGATGTTCGCTCTTGAATTAAATTTTGAGATGCTCCTATTCAGAGGTCACTTTCTTGCCTACACACACTTTCACCCTTGCAGTGTCCTTTAAAAAAAATAGACCCCAAGTTCAGACATCATTCTAACCCAGAGTATAAGGTAAGGCTTGATTTTTAGGAGCCAACCCCTCATTTCCATGGAAATCACTTTGGCTCCTTGCATAGCATTCATATGATCCTGAGGTGAGTACAAAGAGTTTCTTCATTTGTAGGGTAAAAATGAAATATGGAATAAAATATTCATACATTAAAGTCCAGGAAGTGTGTCATCATATATTTATAAAAGCTAGTATTAAACATTATAATAGATTCTTTAAGTTTATAAATATATTCCAATTATTTTGACCTCAAAATTCACCGACTTAAGTTATTCATATTTGTTGGTTCATGGCACACAGTCTTCATTACAAGGACTCTCCTTTTAATTCTAATTAATTTTATTTTTTCCTCCTCACTCCCCATCTCTAATTCCATGTCTCATTTGCCCTATAGACATCCATTCTAATGTACTTAATATAGATCCTTTCAACCCACCACCCATGTATTTATTTAGATGCATGTGTGGTCTTAAAATGTAATCGCTATTTTGCACAAATTATATTGCACTATGAAACATCTTTTATTACATTTGACTCAACATTATGAGTTTTTGCATATCTATTTATGTTGTCATAGATGTATTGCGTGGACTGAATGTTTGTGTTACTACAAATTTCATATGCTGAGGCCCTACTAGCTTTTTATGTTGAAGCTCTAATCTGACTAAGGCAAATTTTGGTACCAAGAAGTGGAGTGTTGCTGTAACAAATACATAAAAACGTGGAAGCAGCTTTGGATTGGAGTAACAGGTAGAGGCTGGAAGAGTTGTGTGGTGAATGCTGGAAATATCGTTGTTAAGGACAATTCTGGAGAAGTCTTAGATGGAAATATAGAATATATTATTGGAAACAAGAGGAAAGGCAATCCTTGTTATAAAGTGGCAGAGAACTTGGCTGAACTATGTTCTGATGTTTTGTAGAATGTAGAACTTGTAAGCATGAAATTGGATAATTAGCTGAAGAGATTTCTAAGCAAAGTATTGAAGGAGTAGTGTGGGTCCTCCTAACTGCTTATAGTAAAATTCAAAAGGAGAGAGATATGTTAAAATAATTGTTAAGTAAAAAGAAATCAGAATTTGGAGATTTGGAAATTTCTCAGCCTATCTACATTGCAAAAAATGAGAAAGCTTGTTCTGAAAAATCACTGAGAATACGTCTGAACAGCTAATTTATTAAAAAAAAAAAAAAAAGAAGACCATGGGTGTGACTCATGGATTTAACCAGCCGTCTCAACAGAAGCCAAGAATAAAGATGGGATTATACCAGCAGAGACCCTGCCAGTGTGAACGAAAAGGGACAGAGAAGATGCATTTGAATAAAGGAAGGCAATCAGACGTCTTGGATTTTCAGGACGGGATCATAGGGCTATTCTACTGCAAGTGGGTGCAATTCTTCAAGAAAAGGGAAAAATAAGCCATTAGGCATTTCGGAGATCATCAGGGTCTGCTCCTCAGTTTCAAAGGATGGAACCACTGTCTTGGTTTCATCAGGCCTGATGATCTGTGCCTTGAAGAGTTGGGTATAAGACTGCCCTAAAAAGCCTTAGAGACAGGACCCCCACCCTAACAGAACCTTGGGGACATAATTCCCACTAGACAGAGCACTGGAGGCAGGACCGCCATCCTAGTGGGTCTAGAACTTTAAACCAAAGAGGATTATTCTTGAGCCTTAAGATTTCATGGAATTTGCCTTGCTAAGTTTTGGGCTTGCTTGGGACTTATCACATTTTCCTTCTTTCGTGTTTCTTCCTTTGGAATGGGAATGCCTACCCCATTCTGTACTTTGAGTTTCACTCATATTTGTTTTACATGTTACTTAAATGGTGCTTTGAACTTAAGACTTTAGAGTTGATGCTGGAATGAGTTAAGGCTTTTGGGGATGTTGAAATGAAATGAATGTGTTTTGCATGTGAGAAGGACATGAATTTTGGAAGACCAGGGGAAAATGTTATGGACTGAATGTTTGTGTCATTACAAAACTCATATGTTGAAACCTTAACCCCAAAAGTTTAGATGAGGTAATGAGGGTGGAGCCTTCATAATAGGATTATGCCTTTATAGAATTTTCTCTCTTTCTCTCTGCCATGTGGGGACACCGTGAGAAAGCAACCATCTGCAAGCCACAAAAAGAGCCCTCACCAGATCTCAGCCATACTGGCAACCTGATCTTGGATTTCTAGTCCCCAGAACTGTGAGAAAAATTAATTATGCTGTTTAAGCTACCCAGTCTATGGCACTTTGTTATAGCAGCGAGAGATGACTAAGACTTGTATCTAGAATAGAGTTCTGACCTTACATAGTATTTTTAGCATGTGCATATATCACATTTTACTTATCTAGGTTGCTCTCATTGCTATCGCAAACAATCATCCTATAAACATTGCACATGTCCCTTAATAGATCTGTCCAGAGCTGCAAACTTACTCACAGGGCTTATGCATGTCTAATTTCATTAAGCACCTCCAGATTGCTCTTCAGAGTGACTCTACCAGTTCACACTCCTGCCAGCAGAACATAAGAATATATGATTTTCCATATCATCACCAGTTCATAATATTATCTGACTTTCTTTTTTATATTATTTTTCTTTATTGTAAAGATGTGGAGTACAATTCAGGGTTAGGTATACAAATGCTCATTATGCAGGTACCCTTGTTGATGAGGCGTGCCCCTCCCTCCCTCCCCTGGCAATTTCCCTCAACTGACAATCCCACTCCCCCACCCCAGCAGTTTCCCACTACTGCCAATCCCTTTCTTATAGAATTATGATAATTGTTCAAAGTCCACTTATGAGTGAGAATATATGGTGCTCTGTTCTTTGTTTCTGTGATAGGTCACTGAGTATGATATCTGACTTTCTAAGTTTGCCATTCAAATGGGTGTTAAGCGATATATCCTCATTTTTCAATTTTGCATTTATACAAGTACTACTGCAATTGGGCATCTTTCCATAGATTCATATCTCCTAATCTGTGAAATGCTGATTCAAATATTTTTCTCATTTTCTACTGAGTAGATTTTTTTCTTGTTTGTAGATTTTTGAAATATTTATGTTTTACATGTCACTAGTAGCTGCATCTACATTTAAAATAGATTTAAAGCAGATTAACATAAAAATCAGAGAAGTAAGACAAATAAATAAATATTTTTACAATGGTAGGAAAACCATGTAAAGAAAGGAAGAATCAAGGGTGAATTAGTTACCTCTACCTAATGTAGTTCCGAGTCTCCTGGCAGCCAAGACAAAAAGGAAAAGATGATTCAGTTATTCAACAAATGTTTTGTGTTGCAGTTTTAAGATTTTAAATTCTTTTGGTCTCTTGGCTGAGTCTGAAGATAGAAAATAAATACAGTTTTGAGAAAATAATCTGGCTAAATCAAGTCTCCAATATACAATCATCAGAACACCACCAGAAAAAATACTCTTTGGGACTGAATCATCTCACTAATCACTGTATCTACAAAAAGCTTTTGATACATTTGTTTTGGTTTGAAAAATATTGTCAAGACATGTTGATTTTCAAGTTGTTTTTTTAAACAAACTTTTGTTTTCAGCAGTGGGAAGCAAGCTGCATAAAACCATTTTGAAAATGTTTTCCCAAAACACTGTGATGCTGAACAATGTTTAAATAATTTTGATTTCCAAATGTTGGTTTCAAAATGGCTATGAAAATTGCACTCCTCCGGCAAAACTATGGAGAAAATAAAAGGATCAGTGGTTGCCAGGGGTTGGGGGAGGAGGAATGAATAGTTGGAGCCCAGAGGATTTCTAGGGTAGTGAGACTACTCTGTATGATTATTATAATGGTGAATACATGTCATCATATATTTGTGTAAACTCGCAGAATGCACAACATCAAGAATGAACCCTACCATAAACTGTGGATTTTGGGTGATGATGTGTTAATGTAAGTCCGTCAGTTGTAACAAATGTACCACACTGGTGAGGGATGCTGATAATGGAGAAGGCACAGGGAATGCATGGAAAATGTCTGTGTCTTCCTCTTAATTTTGCTGCGAACCTCAAATTGCTTTAAAAATTAAGACTTTATTTATTTATTTATTGAGTTGGAGTCTCACTCTGTCACCCAGACTGGAGTGCAGTGGCACTCTCCTGGCCACCACAGCCTCGACCTGCTGGGCTCCGGCAATCCTTCCGCCTCAGCCTTCCAAGTAGCCGGAACTACAGGCATGCTCTACCATGCCCGGCTAATTTTTTTTTTTTTTTTTTTTGTAGAGACGAGGTCTCGCCAAGTTGCCCAGGCAGGCTCAGGCAATCCACTCGCCTTGGCCTCCCAAAGCACTGGGATTACAGGCTGAGCCACCGAGTCCAGCCATAAATTAAGACTTTATTTTTAAAAAATTTGTACTCCGCCGTCACAAATTAGTCCCCTATTGCTGGATTTTGGCCAACCTGCCTTGACCACTGCCTGATCCAACTAGGGGCCTGGATCATCAGATGTTAAACCTTATGAACAAAAAAGAGCAGTTCAGGGAGCTGCAGAGGCAAAGGCCTTATCTCAACGGTCCCTAGTACTGCCACATTTGTCTGTTAGAGAAGGGTAGAGAAGTAAATGAAGATGTGGCACCTTGAACTTCAATGATCACCTCAGGAGCTCCGCTATCTGTTCAGCTAGAGTAGGTGAGGTCTTGCAAGTCACTTACCCTTGTTGAACGGTACCTCTGGATCTTTATGAATCCTGGTATCCCAGTTAGAAAAAAACCCTCAGCAAATACCATCGTTTAAGAGTATACTAGGTTTCAAGTCCTATATCAAGCACTTTACATATGTTGTTGCATTCAGTGTTGTCAGCAATCCAATGATAAGGATTATTCCCTATAGTATTATTTCCATTTTGCCTATAAAGAAAGTGAGTCTTAGAGACATTATGTGACATTCCCAAGGTCACATAACTGGTAAGTGAGAAACTGGGGGTAGAATCCAAGTTCAAAGACTGCAAAACCTGTACCTTTATTTCACTATGTTGCCTGCTTCTTCTCCACTCAGCAGAATTAGTAATGGATATTATCATATTAATAAGATCTTATATTCATTTCATCTTTTACTGCTTACCTTATATCCTTGTAATCCTAACTAGTTTATAAGCTCCTTAAGGATATGAACTACTTTTTAAATAATTTTTGATATCCCAGTATTGCCTAACACAGCTCTAGGAACTTAGATGGGACAGAAGTAAGGGACTAAGATGTATTCAGTGCACATTACATCCCAGGCATTGTCCTAAGCATTATATATATATATTGAATACTGAAATATTTACACCTCTATAATGTAAGTGCCATTAGCACTCCTGTTATAAAGACTGAGAAAACTGAGGGCTAAAGAATTTAAATGACTTGCTCAGAAAAAAAAGCCAGACACAAAAGTTGCCGTTTGTACAATTCTATTGATATGAGGATTTAAAACAAGTAAAACTACTACATGAATAGAGGTTATAATAGTGGTGAACTTTCCAGGAGGTATTGACTGAAAGAGATATGAAAGTTTGCTGGGAATGTTCCAGATTTTTATCTGGCAGTTGGGTGTATGCATCTGAAAAAAAAATTAATCAGATTGGCTGGAGTGGTGGCTCATACTTGCAATCCCAGCACTTTGAGAGGCTGAGGCAGGAGGATTGCTTGAGCCCAGGAGTTCAAGACCAGCCTGGCAACACAGTGAGACCTCGTCTCTATTTATTAAGAAGGAGAAGGAGAAGGAGGAGGAGGAGGAGGAGGGAAGGAAGGAAGAAGGGAAGGAGTGAAGGAAGGAAGGAAGGAAGGAAGGAGGGAAGGAAGGAAGGAAAGAAGGAAATCATCAAGTCTTATACTTAAGATTTATGTATTTTTTGCATATAAGTTGTACCTCCATTAAAAGCAAATGAAATAACTAAAGAAAAAACTTGTTGAGAGGACCATAAGTGGTAAATGGGAGAGCTGAAATTTGAACCAGGTCCATATGCTCCAACTCTCATGCTTCATAAATCCCTGCCTCCTCTCACTTCTGCCATTTTTATAAATATCAGCTCGGTCTTCCTCTAGATAATTTTCTCTTCCCCTCACAACTTCCCTAGCTGAACATGAGCTGAGAGAGCAGGATTCATTCACTACCCCACCCTCTGACACTCTCCATACCCCTCACTCAACACATGAGCTTCATTTTAATCAAGGGACATTTTAATCCTCATAATGTCAATAATTCAAGCAGCGGCATCCATCAAGTGGACTTTAGTAATTAAAAGCTGGTGATGTTGAAATAATTATTCTGCTTACCTTCTAATGATTGGAGAGTTTTGCAGCTGTATACTGGAAGCAATAATAAACAGCTTCAATTTATTTCAATCTCACCAGTGTTTATCGGTCAACTATTCTGCATAAGTCATTGTACTGGGTCTGATGAAGACTACAAAGATGACCATGAAAAGGTGCTTGAGGAACTCTAAGTCAAGTCAGGATGGTAGATGTACAGAAATGGCTCTGCTCGGCCAGAAGGTGGACTGCTGTTATTAGCACTATAGAGCTGTAGAATAATATGAGCAACCAGGAGACATCAATTTTCCGTGGTGGGAAGGTGGGGGATGTCAGGGAAAGCTTCCCAGAAGAGGTGGCTTTGAACCGAACCATGAATAATAGAACTTGAACTGCATAAAATCCTCAAAATCATCCCCAAACCCTCTCCTTTTCTCTTTTTCTCCTATGCTATGTCCAAGCTATCCTAAGACCGTTGGCTCTGTATTCAAAATATACCCTAATCCAACCACTTCTTCCTCACTTCCGCTAATGACACTGGATCAAGCCATCATCATTTGTCACCTGGCCAAATTGCACTAGCTTCCTGACTGGGTTCTCTCCTACTCTTGCCTCCAGAATTTTCTTCACCAATGTTCACAGACCTATTAAAAACATTAATCAATTGCTGTTGCCTACCTACATTAAAGTCTGTTATTGGCCTTTAATTTTATTTAGAACAATCTCTCAACTCTTTACCATGACCTCCGTAGCCCTACTTGATCTGGTTCTTGCCTTGCTCTCTGATCTTGTCTCCTGCCCATCTCCTTGCTCACCATATGTTAGTTTCACTGGTCTCCTTATTATTCCTGAAACTTGCCAAACACATTCCTGTATCAGTGTCCTGGCACTCTTAGTTCCCTCTGCTTGGAATGCCTCATCACTCACCTCGTTCATGTCTTGTTCATATGCCACCTCCTCAGAGAGACCCTCTCTGACGTCCCAAGCTAAAATAGAAACACCCTCCATCATTCTCTACCCCCTTTGCCCTGTTTCATTTTTCTTTGTAGCACTTATCACTGCTTGACATTTACTTATATAAATATGTGTCCATTGATTTATTGACTGTCTTCTCCACTAGAATATAAGCTCCATCAAAGCAGGGGTTTTTGTCTGTCTTGTTCACTGCTAAAATTCCAATGCCTAGACCATTGCCTTGCACCTAGTAGGTGCCCAATCAATTACTACTGAATGTACAGTTAGAGATGAAGGGAAAATACATTCCCAGTGGAACACTGGTTCATGAGTTCATGCAAGACAGTGCAGGGTACTGGGTGTAAGGCCTGCCAGGAAAGGTAAACCGGACAGATGTGGTCCCTGTCCTCACAGAGTTCCCAGTCTAATAAACAAACAATTACTATGAGATAAGTTATTTGATGGGGTGAACACTGTGGACTGTGGGAGCACATAGGAGGACCACCCTCTAATGGTAAGCACAGTGATTGGCCCATGGAATTTATTCATTCATTGATTTGTCTGTCACACAATTATTGAGTACCTCTTCTATGAAAAACATGGTGCTTGGCAAAGGGAATTAGATAATTAACAGGATGACTCAATCCCTTCTCTCACATAACTCATAGTCATGTGGAGAGGGTACATGATCAATGTTGGGATGTAGAAAAATTAAGGTGAAGGGTGACAAATAGAACTAAGCCAAGAAACTAGAGGCAAAGAGACTTAGATAGAGGCTGTTGCAATAATCCAGTCACAAAGGAAGAAGAGCCAGTCTGGGTCAGAGGGATTGGAGGTGCAGAGGAAGGGATTAACCTTGCCCATAATGAGCCAAGTAAGATATGGCCATTTTCCTCCAAGGCATCTTTCACCAGTCTGCAGAACACCATATCAAGCTGTGTCTCCCTCCTACAGTCAGGCATGCTCGATTCTCAGTCGGGAGCCCGCATTAGTCCTTCCTCACATTTCATGAGGTCTGTGACACTGGCATATTCCATTGCACAAAACTGAACATTTTTCACTAGAAATAAAAATGAGGCACAGAGGTGTTTTTTCTCCTGCAAGACAGGCTATCTCAGCCCTACTAAGCAGTGAAGTGGAAGGGAGGTAGAAGGCAGGTGGGAGGCAGACAGGAGCCAAGAGGGGTGTGAGAGGTGGAATGCCCCTCCCTTGATCCAGCCAACTGGGCCAAGAGAGTCAGACCAAAGGCTGAGTTTCCAGGGGCCCATTCCATTTCAGTCGACTTATTTAGGCATTACTTTATTTATACCCCTGCCTCATTCCACACTGCTTTCTGATCTGATCTGTTGATCCTCTCCCCTCCCCTCATCCTTTCAAATTAAAGGTCATCAGGATAGATTTCCTTGGGGGCCCGGGCTACACCTGTTTCTTGCACGTGCTCAAGTGGGAAAGTGGCCAAGGACTAAATACAACCACTTTGTCGTTGGGGAGAAAATTGAGACCCAGAGAAGTTGACTAAACAGCTCAAGGTCACAGAGCTTATAAGCGGCTAAATCTTGATTTTGTGTAGATATGAGTTTAAGTCTTCTGATATTCCTAGTTTAGGGATGACATTTTCTTATGGTTCAAATGACAAGAACTCACTTCCCAGTGAAGACCTTTCTTAAATGGAATGAGAATGTCATTTAGTGGAAAAAGAGGAATCTCTTTACAAGTTGGGTTGCATTCAACTTTGCAAGAAGCTAGGCTTCCAAGGGTGAGAGTGTGGGGAAGAAGTATACAAGTACCCTATGGGGTGGTTTCTTTCAACTCCACACATGTAAATACATGCACCATATGCATGCATGCACACATACAATGACAACCTTCAGTTACTCAGAAGATTAGGTCCATCATTAGCGCAAAAAGCTATCTTTTCAGCATGTAGCAACCATTTGAAGCATGATTCCACAGTCGTCTGTAGGGCCTCAAAGTGAGTGAACCTTCTCCTGTCCAACTGCAGGCCCAAGCCTCTCTGTTTTTCTCTCACTCCCTCTACTGTCTCATTTTGTCTGTCACTCTCTTTGTTGCTCTGGTCTCTGTCATACTTTGTCTCTTTCCTCGTCTCTTGCTTTCTCCATTTATGTCTCTCTCTCTCTCTCTCTTTCTCTCTCTCTCTCTCACTCTCTCCCCCCTCCCCCATTACACTTTTCTGCTCTCTTACTCACCTGCACACTGTCTGTGTGCTGTCTCCTCCTTCCCTTCCTCTCTTCCAAGAAGCCCTCAAAGAGTCCCAGGCTTCTTAACTGACCAGCCAGAACCACCCTATTTAGCTCTTAACTAGATACCTTCCTTAATATTTCCAGAAAAATAAGTCCCATTTCAAACCTAGATTAAAAGACTCCCTAGGGGGGCAGTCTTTGACTGCTCCTGAGCATCTCTTCCCAGAACTTGGCACAGGGATGAATACACACCAGGTACTCAAAGAATACCCATTCTCTTGCCTTGGCCCACCCTATTGACTGTTCGGCAATCACAAAGCTGTTCTTAATCCCAATGCCTCCTCTTTGGAGCTGGGAGCATTCATGGTAGCTGGAAATGAAAAGAGCCTCCCAGAGTCTAGTGAGCACATGCACCTAGAGGGGTCTCCCCATTGTTTCCTAGCAACAATACTTCATTTGTCCCAGGGTCTGCCCTTCTGGAGCCAGAGCAGGCCAGTCATGAGCCAGGGTGTACTGGTCTGATTCCCACAGCACCTGTCACCTCAGCCTCCTCACAATCCTTCATACACCTTTTCCCTACACTAATTCAAATCCTAGTCTGGCTGCTTATTAGTTGTGTGAGCTCATGTTTAATGTTTGTCTCCCCCATTAGGGAGTAGACACCATGAGGGCAAAGTATGTGGGGTTTTTTTGTTTTGTTTTTTTTTTTGTTTTTTTACAATTATATCTCCAGTGCCTAGTGCAGTGCCTGGCACAGAGTGGGTATGCAATATACATGTGTTTATTAAATCATCAAATTGACCAATTATGCTTCATTTTCTCTTCTGTAAAATGGGAATAATACCAACTATTTTCTAGGACTCTTGGAAGGGTTGAAATGCAATAATGTATATAAGGTGACTGACATATGGCAGGTGTTCAATAAATGCATGAATCTTGCAGTGTTGTTGGGGAACCGAATAAGATAGAATTGAAACACATAGAATTGACCAGCACACTACCTGGCACGGAGACCCTTAATAAATGTCCATGCCCTTCCACATCTTCCCCACATGCTTGAAGCCAGAGCTGCAAGGGGACCAGCTGGGAGTGAGCCCCCTTCCAAATGCCTCCAGGAATAGGGACCTGCACCCTCTGGTAGCCTCTCTCAGCAACCCTAATCGGGTGGACGCTTAGTTTGTAATCTCCAAGGCCCCATCTTTAGACCCCGCCCAGCCTTTCCTGGCTAATTAGATGAGTAACGGTGTTTACTGTCTCTGGCTGGGCAGCTGACGGATGGTCAAGGCTACAGATCATTAACCTTTCCCGGGTTCCCAAATGTTCTCATTAAGGAGCCCTGTCCTATGTCTTTTTCCAGCCCTGAGCAGAGAGCTGCGGGGTTGACTGGCATGGGGAGCGAGCGCTGAGTGGGACGTGACTGCAGCAGTTCTGGGCAGAGTTCTCTGCCATAAATCCAGGATGCTTTCCACTCTTTTTCCCCCTTACCCCTTCCGTCAGAAAGGTATCTCCTCCTGGAGATGTAGCCCACCAAAAGCCTCACCCTGATTCTGCCTCTAATTGGCTCTGTAACTTTGGGCAAATTAACTTGCCTCTCTCTGTCCTGTTTCCCTGCCTTTGGAATGAGCTTCTTTGCTCTTTAAGGGCTTCTCTAACTTTGGGAATCTTTGTTTCAGGGACAGGGGTGATGGCAGATTACTATAAGACAGGACTCAGGAAACAGAAATTTTTAAAGCTCCCCAGGAGCGTCTAATATGCAACCAAGGATGAGAACCACTTCCCTACACATTAAGCACAGAGATAATTTCAAGACATAAATCCCATTCTGTCACTGTCTCTGCAAAACCCCTTTGTTGGATTTCCATTGTTCTTAGAATAAACTTCAAGCTCTTTCCTGTGGCCTACAAGACCCTCTAAAAGATGGTCCCTATTGGTCTCTCTGACATCATCTACATCTTTCCCTTTTCCAGTTTCTTTTGTACCTCCAACATGATTATTCCCATCTCAGAGACTGGCACTAACAGTCTCAGTATTCTCAAGCTCAATGGCCAACTTTGAGGTCCCAGTTCTATTCTGAGGAAACAACTTCCTTTTCTGCACAAAGGAGAATGGTGATCCCAAAAAAGTGAAGAAACTTAGATTTTCCCTTGAGCTTTTCTACGTTTCCATGCAGTACTCCACCATACCATTTGAGTTGGTACGTGCAGTGTGTGCATGTGTGCTAGCTGTCACTCCTTTGAGGGTACACATGCACACACACACATCAAAATGGCAATTTTTTGGAAAGGACATCAATACAGATGTTGGCAAGGATAAGGAGCACCTAGAACTCTCATACTTTGCTGGTAGGAATACAAATAGGCACAATTACTTTAGAAAATTGTTTGTCAGTTTCTAACAAAGTTTGACTTGTAAGATATATTACAAAGTTATAAATCTAACAAAGTATATATATATATATATATATGCACTCATATATACACCTATCTTAGGATCCAGCAAGTCTATACATAGGTATAAAGAGAAGTGAGTGCCTATGTTCACCAAAAAAAAAAAAAAATGGACAAGGATGTTCATAGCAGCAACATCATTCATAAGAGTCCCTAAGTAGAAATCACTCAAATGTCCATCAACAGTAGCATGCATAAATAAAATGCCATATAGTCATACAATGAAATACCACAAATACAGCAAACAAAGGAAAAACAAGCTACTTGTACAATCAACAGCATGGATGACTTTTATTGATATAAAGATGAGTAAAAGAAGGCAGACACAAAAGAATACATTGAAGAACAACCAAAATTGATGGATGCTGATAGAAGTCAGACTAGTACAGTGGTTGTCAAAGCATCAGCAACACCTGAGAACTTGTCATAAATGCAAAATATTTAATTTCTTCCAGATCTATTGAATCAGAATCTCTGAAGGTGGGGCCCAGTCATCTGTGCCCTTCAGATGATTCTGGATTAATGGTTGCCTTTTAGGGGGATATTAACTGGGAAGGGTCATGAGAGAGGCTTCTATGATGCTTGAAATTTTCCACAATATCTAATAAGGTGTTATAATATAAACAGGGAGGAGAAATTCAGGAAGTCATGGGGTGGGCTTGGGTGTGAAAGAATTTGAAGTGACAGGGGTGTAGAGTGGGAGAGGGTAGCCCTTACTGGTGTTATTTGCATTTTCCAGACTGGTGCTCTCCATTTGAACTCAGCTGCCTTCTTGTTCCGCCTCTACCACTAGCCTGAAGAATCCCCCATTTGCTCTACCCACGGAATAGTGCTTAGCCATGGGCCTTGGTTGCTGACCTGCCTGCCTTTGAAACTTTCTTCCCAATTAATAGAACTCTCATCTTCTTAATGGAATGAGCCAGTTCTGTTCCAAGAGCCATTTCATTTGGCTGTGGCTGTGGGTTGTGGTGGGGGGAGTAAAGGATCTCGCTGATTCTGCCAGAATCATCATTTTCCTGACCACTCCATCGGTCCACTTACATTAAGAGCCTGTCAGGATGATGAAGCACCCAACTTTGTGCTGTGTCCAAAGCTGGATGCCTGGGTGCATGGCCCCACTGAAACTGACCTGGGAGTTGGCCTGGGGAACTCACAACACTCAACAGGTTAGCAGCCAATCAGTGGTGGCTTCTTGGGGACCTAGAACAGTAGACAGTTCACACTAGAAGAACTTTAGAGAGTTTCTTAACTATCACCTCATGGGATTCATGAGGAAACCGAGGTCCATGACCACACAGGAAGCTAGTGGCTTCCAGGAAGGATATTTAGCAAATGTTACAGCTATATCATCCGTGTCTCCCCCAAAAGAGGAGCATTTGAAAAAAGTAAGTGGCTTCAGTCCTAGCTTCCAACTCTGCTCACTTTTTGTTACCAAAGGTTGTCTTTCAAGATGCTAACCTCAGGGACATGAAGAGGCAGGGCCATGTGCTGCAAAATGACCCAAACCTCCCTAGGACCACTCTAACATCAATACCTGGCCCTAAAGTTTGGACTGGAGCATGCTGGCTTTCATTCATTCTCTAGTTTGTCTGTGCCTCATGCTAAACATCATTGTGAACAACGACTCTCTTTGCCATGGTAGACATACCCCTCTTACCTGGAAAACTCTGGTCTAATGTGGAACAAAGACTGTGTGCTGTGGTAGAAAGATGGTGGACCTAAACACAGAGAGACATATCACTTACTAATTATGAGATATTGGTCAAATCAGTTCATCTCTCTGAGCCCCATTGTCCCTAACTATAAAATGGAGATGATAATATCTACTTTTCAGAGTTGTATTGATAAAACAATGTCTAGAGTACTTTACACAGTTCCAGGCACATAGTCAGAACTCACTAAATAGTATCTGTTATTTTTATTAGTTGAATAATCTCTAGCAAGTCCTTTCACCTCTGGAGCCACCAGGTTGCTTATCACATTTCAAATGGAGATTATAATTCTACCTGATAGGGCTGTTATAATGATTAAATGAGGTTATGTTTCTAAAATGCCTTGCACAATGCCTGGCACATGGTAAGCACTCAACACCTGTCCAATTTGAATAGAGACCAGAAAGAACATATACCTAGATAAGTGTTGGGCAGGAAGGGCCTATACCACTGGCTTTCCAAAAGCAGCGTTCTCGACATTCAATTAGAAGAGCTGGTAATTGCAGAGCCATCAGCACTGGGTCATTTATCTTGAAGACAGGAAGCTGATCAGGGCTTGTTATGAGATTTTATCCGGTAGCACCAGCTTGTTCAACATCAGTTCCTGTCACCTGGATTTTCTATGTTTCTCAAGTCCCCTGGGGGACTGTGACAAGGTTTTTTTTGGACTCACGGAAGAAACAAGAACAGTTGAGTCCGGGACATAGACTGGCTATAGCCAGATGTCCCGATTCTGGTCTTTGGACTATGGTAGTTTAGTCTAAGTACTGCATGGGGACAAGGAACACTCAAACCAGTGAGATAAATAGACACATCCTTTAAAAAACCTTTAGATAACAACAGAAGTATTGGACATGGTTCCTGGGTAAGTACTATGGGAGTATAAGGAGGGGACCAAAATGTACACTTGGGAGGGGCAGGAAGGGCTTCCCAAAGGAGGGTGCATTCCAGCATGACTTTGGATGAGCAGTAGTTCAACGGGTAAGAAGTAAAGGGAAAAAAAATAGCACCTGCAAAGACATGGAGAAGTGAAATTGCATGCCAAAGAGGCTTAAGTGCGAATGTGTTAGGCATGACAGGAAAAGAATTTTGAATTTCCTTGTAGAACAAGGTGAGAGTGGACTTAATATTTAAGGAAATGAGGAGTCTTGGAAAAATCTTAACCTAAAGCACAGTGCCCTGATCAGAATCCTATCTTAGAAAGTTTATCTAAGCATATTGTGGAGAATGAGCTGCAGAGGGAAGAGAGTTAGGAAGCTGTTGCGATTGTCTGTGTGAGAAACCATGATCATCTCTACTAGGGAAGGGGAACATGGGGCAACAGGGATCAAGAAGAGGGGCTAGACCTTGGTGATCAGTTGAATGTGGGGATTGAAGAAAAACTGGGTGACTGAGGATGACTCTGAAGTCTATAGTTTAAGACACCGAGTTTATGGTGAGGCCATTGACTGAGATAAGGAACACAGGGTGAAGAAGTAATGAGTTATGTCAAGTTTAGGGTACATGCAAGATATCTAGGTTGAAATGGCAAAGACTGTCATTTATTTTTATGTGCCAAGCATGGTGCATTACCTATGTTTTCTAACTTAATTCTTAAAACAAGCTTGTGAGGTAGACACTGTAATTATTCCCAATTTATGGATGAAGAAACTAAGGTAGAGTGATTTGCTAAAACTAGCCTAACCCCAGACTTCTGATGTTTACACTTTACCACACTCTTCCAAGAGACAAAGCCTTAAGGACAGTCTCTACAGCAGAGGTCCCTGTATATAAGCTGTGAGGTACCTATTATTGTTCCACAAATGACTACCCAGAACCTAGATTATTGCTGTGGCATTTTCCAAGGTCATTTCCTATCATTCCATTTGAAACATCTTTTAGATGCTAATCTTGGGAAAGGTATATCTAGCCTGGAAGGTTCTATGCCACTTCGCTGTTGGCAATAGAGAAGCCACATTCAATACCTTTCCACCTGACCAATATCTAGAAACTTCCACGGAGAGCCACAGCTACTCCCACTAGCTCTGGACCTAAGTCCAGACCCATTCCCAGTGGCTACTAGGAAAACAGCTGCAGTCAGGCATCACTCCACTTATAAAGAAGCATGCACATGTTGGGGGCTTTTAGTACCCAGGAGAGGCATATCAGGGAAGACTTTGTAGAATTGCAGTATTTTGTCCTTTTGACTTTTCCCAGTCTCAGATACCTCTCCATGCAAGAGACAGTCCTTCAATAATCACCCCCCCAAACGGTCTTTCTTGGTTTTATTCTTTATTCGCCTCCTATTGACCACTTTCATCCTCAGGGGCTTTTCAGAGTCATTCTAAGACCTCTGTGGTTTTAATTAACCAAGTGGTTTGGTGCCATCAGCTTCCTTCCATCAATTTATTAGTCATTTCCTTTTTGGGCTCATTAATGAACATACTTAATAATACTGTTTCCAGCCCCAAGTCTCTAGAGCTTTCTCTGCCCCTCCCCACAATGCCTTTCTCTTTGCCAGAAACTGCTGGACACTCATACCCTGGCCCCTTCCTTCTGCACCAGTTTGAAATTCATAAATATGAACTTACTCTCCAGGGTTGGAGAGGAGTCTCCGGGCATGTGTGTGGGTGTGGGGATGCATATGCATGTGAGGGGGAAAGGAGGGGGAGTCAGAGTGAAACAGACATAAAGAGAACAACAGGGAAAGGGAATAAAAAATTTTCCATAATAGGGCTTTTATCCACAGGCCTTTTGAAAAATCAGTCAATTACATATAATGTGTATTCTTTATCCCCTCATCCACAACCTGCCCTCATGACTGTCACTGTGCCACCTCTCCCCCCAAACCATGAATCACAGACTCATAAAATGTCACAACAGGCAGAAAGGGGCCTTAAAGACCATCCAGCCCAAATTCCTAATGGTACAAAGGAGAAAATCGAGGCTTAGAAGGCACCAGGCTATTAGTCATCTGGAGACACCATGGGCATTACTCTTCCATCTTTCCTAGTGGATAACCTTCAACCACCTTTCCCACCAGGGTATGAGAGGTGGTAGGCAGGAGGGATTGAGAGAACAGAATCAGGAGCCTGAGTGTTTAGTTTCAAATCTTAGCTCTGTAAGTCACTGCATTTGGTTCCTGCGGCTTGTGTAACAAAGTACCACAAGCTGGATGGCTTAAAATAACAGAAATGTATTCTCTCGAAGTTCAGAAGGCTAGAAGCCTAAAATCAAGGCATCCACAGGGCTGATTCCTTCTGGAGGCTCTGAGGGAGAAACTCCCTATGCCCCTTGTATAGCTCCTGATGGTTGTCTGCAGATCTTGGCAGTCCTTTGCTTATGAACACATAACTCTGATCTCTGCCTCCAACTTTACAACACTTTCTCTGTGTCTCTCTATGTCCTCTCCTCTTCTTTTAAGGACACCAGTCATTGGACTTAGGACCCAGCCTAAATTCAGGATGATTTCATCTCAAAATTCTTAACCAAGTACTTCTGCAAATACTTATGTCCAAGTAAGGTCACATTCTAAGGTTCTGGGTGGACATAAATTTGGAGAGATGCTATCCAAATCACTACAGTGATGGAACCTCTCTGAGGCTTAGGTTCCTCATCTGTAAAATGGGGACAATAATATTCCTTATATTCCCTATAGCATGAAGTTTTGAAGACTAAATAAGTTAATAGATGGTAAAACATTTTAACTCCATTGAATCCTGTCATTCATTTTCTTCTTTTCTGTTTCTGAA
>CAUYQG010183391.1:0-10271 GCA_963574415.1 Tarsius wallacei
CTCTGCTGCCTATTTTATAACAAACACTGTGCTATGCGCAAAGGAAAATTTCAATGCATGGGAGAGATGATTGAGACATTACAATGTCCATAAAGATGAGAACAACAGATACTGGGGACTCATAAAAGGGGAAAGTACATGGGGGGCAGAGCCCCCCCCATGCCCCTTCCAGAGTAGATCTATTGATATCATATTCATCAATAATGTATGCACATTTCCATTTCATCACACCATTACCAAAACTATATATTTTTATTCTTTTCATTTTTTAGTGTTTTCAGAGGTAAAAATACAGTATTCGTTTTAATTAGAAGTATTTTTGAGGTTTCTCCAAACCAAAGTGCAGAAAGAACGATAGCAATTCTAATACTTTAACATAATCTTTACCTTCTCAAAACGTCATAGGGAAACTTCTCCATAAAACCTGGAAGAGGCATCCCAAACCAATAATTTAATTCAAACAAATCTCTTCTGACTTTAATCTCTAAATCACTTGGTGCCTCTATGAGAACACTCAGGAATCTGCTTGTGCTAAATACATTTACATACATCTCCATTTATCCCCACTGGGTCAGAATTATATTTCATTACCTCATGAACCACTTCTGGGAATTAGCATAATGATTTATATACAAAGATAGTGAAGAATGTATGTATTAAGTAGAAAAAGAAGATTTTGCATTTCTTTGAAACCTTGAGTTGGGAAAAACAGAGACATGTTGACAGTATGAGACTGGATTTAGTCTTAGTTCTGCTGCATACAACCTCTTTTGTGTCTGTTTCCCCATCTATAAAATGAGAGAGTTGTCCCAGCTGATAGTTTCCATCTGTTCCAGATCTAAAACAATTTTATTCCAAGGCCCCAAGTATGTGTAGGGATTGAGTGGTGGTGAGATGAAAGAGGTGAGTGTCTTCACGTGAGTCCATGCATGCAAGTGTGTGTACGAAGAGGGGAGAGATGATTAATGGATGTTGTCTCCTTTCTGTTGAGAGTTTTGAGAGATAAGGAAAAAGAAGAGGCAGCAACAGGTTTGAACAACAATTAGATAAGACTTCAAGATACTCAAGTGCATCCTAACAAATTGTTTCGGGATGCCTGCTCTGGGCCTTTGGGAGAAAAGCTCCCATGATGATTTTTGAAGCTGAAAGTCATATCAAAGTGCCAACATTTGCATTGTTCTTTCTGTAATGAAGTAGGAAACCCTCCCCCAAAAAAGAAATCTGTGTAGCTTAGTTCTTGATTAAAAGCAGCAAGAGCGTTTCCAACATGTGTTAGTAGCCCCCTGAGGCTGACACTGAATGGTTCTAATATTTAGGAGCCTCTATTCTAATTACCACTCCGAACAAGCTTTATGCCAAGGACAGAACACTTCATCGGTAGAATGTCTGGATGCCACGGCCTAATGAATAAATGACTGCCTGGACGGTGGTTGGAAATTTTGTGTGGTAATAAGGATTTACAAAAGGGCATGTCTTTACCTTAATAAGGGAATAGCCATTATTCAAATAAGCCACCACAAACATGCAACATCCTTGTCACAGAGAAGGGTTTTTTTTTTTTTAGGCATAAACACAATGTGCCAGGTTTGCACTATGTACTGTCAGTCTGAGGGAGTCTGCTTCTCTGCTTTTTTTTTTTTTTTTTTGGCATCAAATATGAGTTCATTTAAACCAGGGATACTTTCTGTAGATTCGTTGTGAAGAACCATACTTATTGCTACAAGGTGGAGAACTTGAAGACACAAAGAACATTAAAAATCATTTTTCATATGAGTTAACTGAGTTCTTGAGAGCAGAAAGGATTTTCCTAAGGTTGCAGAGATGGTAAAGTGGCAGACAAGGACCCAAAGCCAATATTTTTCTCTCAGTTCAGTAGTAATGCTGAGAGGCATTCCTGCCCCTGTTCGGTCCATGCAACCAATATTGATTGGGTACTTACTGTGTGCCTGACATAGTGTTAGGTGTTGAGCAGACACATATGAACATGGCAGATCTGTCTCTCTGGATACTTTCTAGAATGGCTACTTCCTGACCAACTAAAACCCACTTGCTTGAGCTCTGAACTCACATTTGAGGGCCATTTGCACTGGAGCCAAAAATACCAGTGTTTTCTTACTATGGAGAGTCTACAGGACTTTGTTTTGGTGACTGAGTGACTTCCAGATATCCCTTTATTTGCTCTATCCACTCAACAATAAACAAACGACTGTGAGACATTTATGTTGTTCTTTGCTGAGAAATTTTTAAAAATACTGTCTCTTCTCTATCAACTGCATTATGGAGACAATAAAATAAAAGCAGCATTCATTCTGTCAGTGGCATCAGTGCTACTCATGGATTTTTACCAAATTCACAGTGCTTTTGAGACCATATTTTTATTAATTAAATAATGCCTAACATCTGTTTCAGGAAGAAGGAGAGAAACCAAAGCATGTACCATCAAGTCAGGAAGCTCTAAGTGACTGAGCCAGGACCAGAACTTCAGGCCTGTTTGACCTCAGAGTCCACATGGAAAATAATGTCAACTGGAACTTGGGTAATCAGTCAACATTAACTCAGTAGTTATGCATCCCACACGTATTTATTGGGTCTTTGCTACATACCCAGCCTGTGCATTCCAATAATATTTACTTCTGTAGCACTCCTTAATTTGTGATTTATCTCTATTTCCAAATAGGTGTGCCTTATCTTCTCAATTAAAATGTAAGCTCTTTGAGGTCAGATGCCATGGCTTATATGTCTTTGTGTCTACCTCCCACAATGATTGTGAAGAAAAGGAAGTTTTAAGATACTGAAGAGGAGGAGGTTAATTGACACACAAAAGAGCGATTTTCTTTCCAGTTGTCCTGAAGAATTGAGCACAGAACACGGCAAGGCTGTCCAGAACTTCCCAACTAAAAAAGCTTATTATTGCTTATTTTCATATTTATCTCATACACAGCATTCTGTTTGTTCCCACTCACCCCAACACTCACGCCATCCTTACCTTTATCCATTGACTTGTATGTTATTTATATTAAAGTAAGTTTGGCCATGTGTAATGGCTCACGCCTGTAATCTCAGCACTTTGGGAGGCTGAGGTGGGAGGATCGCTTGAGGCCAGGAGTTCAAGAAGACTCTGGGCAACAAAGTGAGATCCCATCTCTACAAAAAATGAAATAATTTATTAGTTGGGCGCCATAGCTTATGCCTGTAGTCCCAACTACTTGAGAGGCTGAGGTAGAAGGATCACCTGAGCCCAGGAGTTCAAGGCTACAGTGAGCTATGATCACAGCACTGCAATCCACCCTGGGCAACAGAGCAAGGACCTAGCTCTAAATTAATTAATTAATTATGTTACATCCTTGCGTATTTTCAGTTCCTTGAGGGTAAACATAATGTATCATCAATCTGTGTTCACTCCCACAGAACTTGGCATTTGTACATGCCAGGTGAACAATAAATATGTAAAAGAAAACTTAATAAAAGATGACAGGTTAATAGCAGGCTGTGGACTTTCACTTGTGCTGGTTTGCCATTTTTCCAAATGGAATTCTTCATTTCTGAGAACCAACCCCACTGCCGTCTTCTTTATATCTGTCCTAGGCATCAATGGCACAAAAAAACTTCCAATCTTTCAGGATGGGTACTTTAGGAGTGTCTTTGATTAAAATAAGATGTGCATGGCAGTACATCAAAACTGAGCTGTTTGTTAACAGACATTTGGAAACTGAGGCAGAGATGAATGGGCTATTTTTGGAAAGGAGAAAAGATTCTGCTCTTCCTTTGAGACTGGATAGAGGAATGAGATAATATATAGAGAGACAGGAATGAGTTGAAGTGGGGATAAGAAAATATACAAAAGACTCAATCTCAGCAAAGCAGGGGAGGTCACGTGCTAAGACTGAGTGCAAGTGGAGGCTTTAGGAAAGAAGAGATCTGAAATTACTGGTGTCAGGAACTCCCTTGAGTATTGATAAGATTGAAACTCTGCTTCAAGGATCCTGAATCAACATGACATCCTCAAATAAAGGTCCCATTGTTTGTAGTTTTTGAAAAATGACTGTAGACACTGACTAAATTAAATATTCTTCTTAGACAATTCATGGGTACAAGATGGATGTTTTTTGTGTAGAGTGGCCCACTTAAACAGGTCCCATTTAAAGTAAAGTTAGGACACAGTCATTCTAGATATAGTGTGAGATGACTTCCTTTTATAATTTCTCCATTAGAATAGCATGATGGGCTAGAAAATCAATTCCTAATTATTAGTCTTTTTATCATTATTATTAATTTTACTCATAAAAACATGTTCATAACCTGTATTTTTGTTCTTCTGACCTCTTTCAGCCTTTAGCTTCATGTAGGTCATTTTTTTAATCTTCTGATTTTAAAACAAAGCAAAGACAAAAAACAAATGTAGAGGTTAATTGTTATATGAATTGCACCCTTATAACCACCAGCAGCTTAATAAAATCTTGGCCAGTCACACCAGAAGTTGCTCCAAATGCCCACCTGCAAATACAGCCTCGTCTCTCTCTCCAGATGTAACTTGTATCCTAATTTTATACTGTCACTTCCCTGCATTCTTTATAGTTTCATCACACAAAGATGAATTGCTAAACACCAAAGTGTAATCTTTCCCAATTTTTTAAAGACTTGATATGTCTTGTAAGCCTTTACTAATCTATAGGTTCTCCCTCTGTCCATTTTTCCCTAAAATTTGTATGCTAAAGAATCCAGCCCGTTTTACCCATAGGGGCTCCCACTATATGCATGTTGCTATTGCATATTCATTGTGCAATTCAGCATGCTCTGTATTTCCTGGTAGATCCAGGTCTTGATTGCTCTCAGATTTTCACTTACTTGTCGTTAGCAGATATTGATGCTCGATTTCAGAATGACCATATTTTATATTCTTATTTTCATTTATTGGCTGAAATGATATTTCATTGAGGTATAATTCATATACCATAAAATTAACCATGTTAAAATGTATAATTCATTGATTTTTACTATATTCACAATATTGTGCCACCATCATCCTGTTTGTTGCTGTTATTGTTCTTTGCTTAGCAACTTTTCAGAATTTATTCTATAAAATCTGCATTTTTTTGTTGTGTGTGGTCAACTAGTCACTGAAGTTTTTACTTGGTTTGTTTAGTGATTAGTTATTGATTAGAGATTCTTTTAATGCCTGTAACTGGTAAGTCTTCCACTTTTCCCCTCATAGGTTATGTGGGGGGGGGGCATGATTTCAAGACTCAATCAGGCACTTTTCAACTATGCCTTAGCCTTCACTTCCTCCTTGTGCAATGAATGAATGCCAGCCAGCAAGGAGAGTGTAGGACTCTCTCATGTCTTTACTGAGCATGTACACAGTCCTACAAATGTGTTTATCCTTCTAGATTCTCAGGAATATGTTAGAGCTTTTCAAAGTTCCTACTGACATCTCATTTCCCAACTTTTCTTTTTAAACTTTTTGGTTAGCCAATTGTTTATTCCATTTGTCATCTACTACCTAAGGATGACTCAAAGTTAAGCAATTGTCTTCAAGTATTTTCAACAAATTTCTCCATGAAAAAGGCTTTTTGCACTAGGTGATCTCTGTGTCAGGCCTAATAAAGTCAGCCTTGCAAGTAAGGTCTTTCAGGAAACCATCAGATACCTCAAATAACTACAATTCTCTAGGAATAAGTCTCACAGAGCTCTAACTCTGTTCTGCCCCATCTAGTGGCTTCCAGAAAGCTGGCTTTCACTGTGATTAGGGGCTGTTTGTTTTCAAGGCTACCATGGTGAAGGAGATGGGGAATAGAAATATGGATGAGAAAATGCCACAAAGCTCTCTGTTCTTTCTGAGATTAAGCCACTTTCCTGAACAAAAGCTTCCTCAATTTCTTCTAGCATATTGTTAACTTGCAGAGTTCTAAAAATATTGATTCTGACCATTTTTGCTGCAAGCTTTCTTGGTACTTTACAGGGACATGAATTATCAGAGGTCTTAACAATTTTTGATTATGTCTGATAATGGTAATGATTTTATTAAAAATGCTTTCTAAGGTCTAACATCCAGAATCTACAAATAACTCAAATGTGCTGAAAGATAAAAAACAAACAGCCCTATTAAAAAGTGGGCAAAAGATATGAATAGAAACTTTTCAAAAGAAGACATTCAAGCAGCCAACAGATACAAGAAAAAATGCTCAGCCTCACTAATCATCAAAGAAATACAAATCTAAACCACACTGAAATACCACTTAACTCCACTCAGGATGGCCATTATTAATACCTCAAAAAACAACAGATACTGGGGATGATGCAGAGAAAAGAGGACGTTTCTACACTATTGGTGGGAGTGTAAAGTAGTACAACCTCTGTGGAAACCAGTGTGGCGATTTCTAAAATACCTAAAAATGAACCTTCCAACTTCACAGCAACTTGGATGAACTTAGAGTCTATAATACTCAGTGATCTATCACAGAAACAAAGAACTGAGTACCACATGTTCTCACTCATAAGCGAACTCTGAACAGTTATCATAATACTATAAGAAAGGGATTGGCAGTATTGGGAAACTGCCAGGGGAGGGAGGAGGGACACTCCTCATCAATAAGGGTACCTGATCTCAAACCAGGTGATGTGGGGACCAAAGGGAGGCCCAACCTTTATCTGCACAATGACCATTTGTATACCTAATCCTGGATTGTACCCCACATCTTTAAAATTAAAAAAAAAAAATCGACCTTCCATGCGACTTAGCAATTCCCCTCCTGGGAATACACCCAGAGGAACTCAAATCATTCTACAAGAAAGACATCTGTGCATACATGTTTATTGCAGCACTATTCACAATAGCAAAAATATGAAACCAACTGTGCTGCCCACCAAAAGTGAATTGGATTTTTTAAAATGTGGTACATATACACGATGGAATATTATGCAGCCATAAAAAAAAAGACAAACATATGGACTTCGCAGCAACTTGGATGGATTTAGAGTCTATCAAACTCTATGATCTATCAAAAAAACAAAAAATTGAGTGCCACATGTTCTCACTCAAAAGCGGACTCTGAACATTTACCATAATACTACAAGAAAGGGATTGGCAGTAGCCGGAAACCTGCCAGGGGAAGGGGGGATATAACATCATTAAGGGTACCTGATCTCAAACCAGGCAAAGTGGGGACCAAAGGGAGGTCCAAACTTTACCTGTATGATGACCACTTGTATACCTAATCCTGAATTGCATCCTACATCTTTAAAATTTAAAAAAAGAGGGGATTGACAGTAGTGAGACATTGTCAGGGGAGGGAAGGTACAGCCACATAACATCAGTAAGCGTACCTGATCCCAAACCAGGTGAAGTGAGGACCAATGAGAGGCCCAAATTTCACCTGTAACGATGACCATGTATGTACCTAATCCTAAATTGTATTCAACGTCTTTAAAATAAAAGTAAAATAAAATAAAATAAAAATGCATTCTCATCCTATATAGATAAAGTAAAGCAATGCTGGATTCTTTTTTAGCCTATATCCTATTATCTCTAGAAGGCCATCAATCATTATTTTTAAAAAATCATTATGAACTCATTAATTTAATCCTATTTAATGGTTTTCAACCCATTGAAATTCTTGTAAATATTGTAGCTCAAACTGTAAATTTGGCCAGTGGGAATTTATTTAAGTTGGCTCCTAAATCATTTTGGCATGACACTAATATTATTTAACAGTTTTTTATCTAGGATATTAGGATGTTTCTGATTCATCTTCATTTCCTGATTCAGACCTGGAATCAACCATTTTTCCAAGAGCCTTTGTTGCTTTTCATGGACAATGATACTACAAAACCAAAATCTGGGCACTAGGGATACTCACTATTAATAGATTCATCATTGTTTCTAAGATTTTTAGGGAACCAAGCAAGGGAATATATATTTAAAGATAAAATACCTCAAGTTTTCATATTGATATTTCTATTTTAAATTCAAGACTACAGGGTTTTTAACTACCTCCGTATTCCAGTTGTATTTTCTTTCTTTCACACAAGAGTCTTGATTTTCTCTTTGACACAGGGATGGTAGACTGAGAACAGTGTTTCTCAACAATTTTATCCATTATTGCTGCCTTAAATAGCCCTTTTATACATTTTTTACTACTAGCCCCCCTCCATGAAATTTTAATACCATAGATATATTGTATATCTATTTCTGTACTGTAATGTATATTTATGCTTTATACATAACAAGCTGATTTTTTTCACTCCTCCAAAATTATTTTTTGCCCTCTTGAGGGCAGTATGATCCCCATTGAGAATACATGACTTAGAATACCCTACAATTACTCATTTACTTTTGCCACAGACACACACACACACACACACACACACAATAGTATCTGCATAACAATACTGTTATGTCTCTACCAATATGATCATTGAAAACTGTTTAAGTATTTTGTGTGTGCTAACACCTTTCCTTTTCCATTTGTTTTGATTGTACCATACCTAAAATTCCTCATCATATAGCCATATTTTATTCTTTCCCTTTTAACTCTCATTTAGATTTAAGTTTAGGAGTAACTATACATGTAATGCTCACTGCCAAAACTTATATTGATATCTATCTAGAGATGTTTTGGTTGTCTAATGTTCATTTTCTAGCATCATTTTCCTCAGAAAGGATTTATGAAAAAAATAGTCTTTTAGTTCCTATATATTGTTAACAACTTGTGTCTTACAGGAAGATCAGTTTGGCTGGATATAAAATTCTTAGCTCACATTTTCTTTCCTTTACTATCTAAAAATATTACTTGATACCCTTGTGACATAAACCATTGCTGTCGAAATGGCTAATGATAATCTGATTTTATTCTTCCTTATAAGCCTTGTTCTTTTCATCCAAGATAGCTGAAGGGGTTTTTTTCTTCCTCTTTTTCTTTTTGTTTGGTTTTTACTTTAAAATATTTTTTATTGAGGTAAAATAAATATAACATAAGATTCACCATTTTAAGTATTTTAAAGTATACAATTCAATGGTTCCTCTGGTTCACTCTGTTGCCCAGGCTGGAGTGCAGTGGCGTGATCATGGCTCACCACAGCCTTGACCTCCTGGGCTTCTTCTTCTTAAAAGCCCAGGAATTTTACTAGAATATATTTGTTGCCTTTTGTCATTCTGGGTCAATATTCTCAGATACACAGTGAGTGTACTTTTTCAATGTGTTGTTTAATTATATCTATATCTATATCTATATATACACAATTATATATATATATATGCATGCAGTGTGTGTGTGTGTGTGTGTGTGTGTGTGTGTGTGTGTGTGTGTTCTGTTCACTCCTTTGTTTCCTTCTTAAGGGGTTTCTGTTATCTGCGTGTTGGATATTCTTTGCTTATCTTCCATATTTGTCATTTTCTTTCAAGTTATTCATCTTTTCACGTATTTTTTTTCTCAAAAATGTTCTACCTTTTAATCTTCTGTTTCTCTTAAGACATTATTTATTGTGCTCATTCACTTGTATATCTCTTCTAGTTTACTCTTCATTTCCAAAATGAATTTTTTTGTTAATTCTAATTGTCTTGAGTTTGGTCACCTTATTTGTGAGTTTTTTGAATTCTTATTTATACAAATGCTCCCTGACTTACAGTGGGGTCACATCCTAATAAATCCATCATAAGTCAAAAATGCATTTAACACCCTGATAAACCAAATAAGGTCAAAAAATCATGTCAAGTCATTGTAAGTCAGGGACTGTCTCTGTTGTTCTTCCAGATATTGTATCATTTTCTTAATATATTTTAGTTAGATTTGAAATAATATGTTATTGTTTTAATCTGGCTTTTGAGCATGTCTTTTGTTTTATTTTAAAGATGTGGTGTACAATTCAGGGTTATGTATACAAGTGGTCATCCTGCAGGTAAAGTTTGAGCCTCTCTTTGGTCCCCACTTTTCCTGGTTTGAGATCAGGTACCCTTACTAATGCTATGTTCCTCCCTCCCTCCTGGCAGGTTCTGGCTACTACCAACCCTTTCTTATAGTATTATGGTAAATGTTCAGGGTCTGCTTATGAGTGAGAATATATGGTACTCAGTTCTTTGTTTCTGTGATAAATCACTGAGTATTATGGACTCTAAATCCATCTAAGTTGCTGTGAAGTCCATAATTTTGTTCTTCTTTATGGCTGCATAATATTCCATTGTGTATATGTATCATTTTTTTAATCCAGTCCAGTTTCTATAGGTAGCATGGTGGGTTCCATGTTTTTGTGATTGTAAATTGTGCTGCAATAAACAG
>CAUYQG010183395.1:0-18711 GCA_963574415.1 Tarsius wallacei
AACAGGATCTTAAGTCTCCAGTAAGACATTCCCTCAGAGCCTAAAAAACATATGTATGAATTTTGTTTAAAAGTTTAATCCTGAACACTAAGAAAATCATAGGCCAACCAATTTTTCATATATTCATATTCATCATCCCCCAAAGCGAGTCACACATTCATTTGCAATCAGTTTGAGGAATAGTTCATATTTTAAAGTACAAAGGTAGCTGGGCACTGTGGCTCACACCTGTAATACCAGCATTTTGGGAGGCTGAGGTGGGAGGATTGCTTCAGCCCAGGAGTTCAAGACCAGCCTGAGCAACACAGCAAGATCTCGTCTCTACAAAAAAAACCCCAAAACTAGCTAGGTGTGGAGGCGTACCCCGCAGTCCCGGCTATTTGGAAGGACTGCCTATGCCTAGGAGGACGAGGCTGTGGTGAGGCATGATCATGCCAAGGCACTCCAGCCTGGGTGACAGGATGAGACTCCAACTCAAAAATAACTACATACAAATAAAGTATAAAAGTATTTCATAATTTTAAATAAAACTCATTGCCTTCAAAATATTCTCAATATAATTTTCAAATTATAAATGAGCTATATTTCAAACTTTGTATACAAGGTGGTTATTTGATATTTGGAATACTTTGTCCACAGAAACAGTATTATTCATCACTGCTGTGTTCTAAATTAACTTACAACGGCTACTTAACTATGAAGTAAATGAAATATTACTGTAAAATTTATAACTGTTAATAATTAAACACAAATAACAATAAAACAATATACTTTTTGATGTAACGCAACTGCTAGCATTTGAGGAAAAGCAGATTTAGTTAGAAATAAGGAGGCACTCGAGGGTTTTAGAAGTAAATTACTTGAGAGTTGTAATTACCCTTTAAAATATACCTTCTCTCCTCCTTGATTACCAGGGTTTCGCCAGTGTCCTTTGACTATCTGGCATGGTTAGAGCCATCTGGACTGGCAGAGGCTGAGCAGAGAAAGGACCTCCGAGCAGAGCATGCTCGCACTTGGGAGACGGCGCCTGTGCTGAGGAGGCACCGAGGACAGCGCCAGTGGACGGGTAGGAGACACAGGGCGCTGCGGACACGGCCATCCTGTCTGCAGCCCGAGGGAGAAAGCCTGCCCGCAGAGCCGCCTGGGCACCAAGCGGCCATCTCTGACTGCTCCAGGGACGCCGTGCTAGATGTTCCCAACGCCTCGTCTATGTGCAGCCCCAGGGCAGCCTCATGGGTTTCTGCCCGAGACTCCTCCAAGCAGGGCCCATGTGGCTTACTTTCAAGTCACTTACTTATGAGTGCTCTCAGAAAGAGCCGCTTCCAGCCACTGCTGAATTACTGCTTGTTTGAGCTTATCCTTGTGTCCACTCTGAAGCTGGTAAAACGGCTTCAGAGCACTGTCCACATAAGAGGAAGCCGTTGTTGGGACCTCCTGGAACAATGTTGGTCCGGGTGAAAGGTGCACAGGAAAAAACCAGAAAAGAGACCTCAAGTTCAAAAGGACACTACTGACATTTGAATTCTGAGACACACACAACTTCCATCCCTCCCCAGAAAGTAACACGATGTCTACAGAAAGCCGCCTGGAGAACCCAAGGGAGCCAAGAGGGACCAGAGATGGTGTCTGGAGCCAGGCTGGAGCTGAGTGCTGGGCCAGCCACTCACACAGCTCAGGCACCTAGGGCACTGCTCCCTGCAACTTCATGCCAATACGAATCTTCTGGCAATCTCAGTAAATAAAGCTCTGATTCTGCCAGAGGGTGCAGAGGAGTGGGTAGGGGTTCTGAGACTGCGCCCTTTTAATGAGCTCCCACCCACGCTGGTCAACAGACCACATCAGAGAAGCAAGGATCCAGGGTCAGCAATTTAACTTTCCTTAGCTCTGGTTTCTTCATCTGTAAACAAGAATACTAGCACCCTCTTCACAGGAGGAGCATGAGAGTGTATGCAAAGTGTCCGGCATAGTATCTTACCCATAACACAAACTCTCGATAAATATCACACTATAACAGCCTACTGAATAGAAAGGGAAAGTTAGTAAATTACTAAAGAAGAATAATGTATTTGGATTCTCTCTCTCTCCCGTTTCCAAGTAGGAGCTTCAAGTCAGACCCTAAAGAGCAAATATTGGTATGGTATTTGCATACAACCTACACACATCCTCTGTATACTTTAAAATCGTCTTTGGGTTACTCATAATAACCTAATACAAAGTAAATGCTTTGTAAATAGTTATTATACTATATTTTTAAAATCTGTATTTTTTTATTGTTGTATCGCTATTTTTTTTTCCTGAGTATTTACTATTTGTGGTTGGTTGAAACTATGAATGTGGAACCCAGGATACAGGGGACCAACTGTACTTCCAACGACAATATGAAACAAGATACGAAGTTTGGAACACAAAATATGAAGGCAAAAGAGTACAGGGCTTAAAAACATATTGAAATGCTTTCTTTTGAAAAAGTGTCTCCTCTTAAGACCAAAAGAATCCAGAACCGTCCACCCTATAGAGCCCCCTGCAGAACCTCCCTCTCTTCACAAGTATGGCTCTCAGAAGGGGATGGATCAAGTCTGTCTCAGGCTTCCCTGTGAACCTGTCGTTCCCTCCCTCTCCTTGGATGTCCCCACCTCAAAATTCTTCTCAATGAATGGCGCTGACCTTATTGGTTCTCCGGTAGAGCCTGGGAACCTCCAGGGCATTCTTCAGGTAACTGAAGCAAGACTCACTCAAATCTTGGATGATCTTGCTACTCAAGGGAGGCACACAGGCTGCCAAGGAACTCTGGGAGTCCTCCATGGCTGCTGTTGTGATATAAAGGTTGGATTTAATCATTGTACTCAGGCCCATATGTGAACTTCATGTAGTATAACAAATTAAACCAAATTAACAGAATTAAGCAATAGATCTTATTTAGAAAAGTTATAATCACAGAACATAATATAGAAACAACCAAGGATTTACAACTAGAGGAAAAAAAAGTTAATGTAAATATATCCTATAGTCTCTGAAATTTTATTATAAATTATTTCTTATTCAAAGATCTGCTGAATCTAAAGATTCATTTTTACCTGAGAGAGAAGAAAAATTCTTAAAGCCAATCATTTCAAGTTTTGGCTTGATTGTTTCCAAGAGTTCTGGAAGCTGAAATAAATATGCACTTTATATATTCAGTTATTTTTTATAAATCAAAGAGACAATTCTATTTGCATCTACAAACTCTAGAATAATGCTAATGAATGGTGAAACTAAAATCAAGACTTTCAGTCATTTTCATCACAGGAAAGCAACAGTTTTAATGCTTTCACTATAAAAGATTTCAACAACATGGAAAACCACACGGTTTAATGGCTACTAACAGGCACAAAGAATAAGCAAAAACATTCCTATCCTGTGGCTCTCCGTAAGACAAAAGTAGCCCACAGTTAAAACCAAATTATTGCTCAAAACATACAACTGTTTGTATTCAAAACAGTAGTTATTCAAGCACCACAAAACATTTAAACTTGAAGAAAGCAGAATTGTGTATCAGAAGAATTAACCACTGAATTCCCCCACAAAGTTCTCCTAATGTTAAAAGCAAAAATAGATGGGACTTATGCAGAGAAAACTGAGGAAGATGCTTTAATACTTTAGTACTTTCAAAGCACAGCTGAAGATCAAATGTTAACAGAAAACGTTTGGGTGAATTTAAAATAACTGAAATCCAGCCCCTTAAGAGCATGCCTGAGCAGAGTAAGTTGACCTTGTTTGTTAAAGAAAGAGTGGAGCATGGCTTTACTCCGAGTGTCCCATCACCACAGGAGAGAAAGCAGGCTCGAGGGGACCACAACGCTCAAGCGTGCTACGAGCACGGGGCAGAAGAGCACCTTCTCAGGAACCGTATGTGGAGGTGACGGTCAGGGACAGCTGGAGAAGCACCGGGACCGGGAGATGAACAAGACACTGGCCCCACAATGCTAAGGTCAAACGGTGTCTGCCTTTTGCAGGCCACCTCCCGGGGAAACATGAGACTAAGTGCCTAGACTAAGTCCTCTGGGGCACAGGCTCACCTGCTCCTGAAGCCTGTCCAGGTCTGCAACCACATGCACCAGCTGAGTGCTGGAAATGGAAGCCACAGGCTTCGCGTCGGAAGGACCACTTCCCTGGTCATCAGGGTTTCCTTGGGTAACAGAAGGTTCTTTGCTCCCAGTTACCAAAGGTTTTTTGATCTCCTTGGCACTTTCATTAGAAATGGGCCTGAGTGAAAGCTGAGAAAAGATTTCCCTAATAAATACTTTTACATTAGCAAGAAACACGAGCATTTACATATCCTTTGTGCATCAGCAACTCACCATAAAATGCCAGCTGTCTACAAAATATTGAGTAAAACTTGACTCATAAAAGTACACCAGGAAGGTGTGAAGACAGAAATAAGGACAAACTATAGCCAGCCTCAGGTACATTTCGCCTTCTTGAATTCATGTCTAATTTCTGGTGATAAAAACTAGCAAGCAAAAAATAAATAATAATTAAGTCCCTAAACCACAATAAAATTAATTTCTGGAATATCACACATTAAAAAAATCATTTAACTATGTTAGGTAAATAACACACCAAATTTACTTAATAAATTTATAATTATAATTAATTAGGGTTAAAAAATGAAAATCTAAACCTCATTATGTTTCAAATAATACAGACAATAGTGTTATCTGCATACTATATTGTTTATAAGGGAAAAACCAGAGAAGCCCACAAGCATCAAGAAAAGAACGGGACAATGAAGGCAAAGTGATTCACTAGACATAACGTGAGAGGAATTGCTGGGTAGCAAGACGGCCTGACTTAGCAGGCACAGGCCTATCTGAAGAAATGGACTTAGCCCACTCTGTCCTGGGAATCACACAGTGGACTTCAGAAATGGCTAATGGACCAGGGCAATCTGCCAAGACCCTTCTGAGCAAAGAGAAGGTAGAAGAGAAAGAAACTAACTTCCACTGAAATCCTAGTATCTGCCAGGTATGTTGGTCCACCCATAAATCCTTACCACAGTCATGTACAGAAGACGTTTTCCCATTTTCTAGATAAAGGATCTGAGACTCACTATAATATTGAGCGATCTGTCACAGAAACAAAGAACGAAGTATCACATGTTCTCACTCATAAGCGGACCTTGAACAACTATCGTAACACTATAAGAAAGGGATTGGCAGTAGCGGGAAACTGCAGGGGTACGGGAGGCAATATTGGCAGTAGGCAATCTGCCTGGGGAAGGGGGGGGCACACCTCATCAACAAGGGCACCTGCACAATGAACATTTGTATGCCGAACCCTGAATTATACCCCACATCTTTAAAATAAAAATAATTTAAAAAATTTTAAAAAGTAAAAATTAAATTGTAAGGACAAATAACATTTTTTAAGAAAGAACGAAAAAAGAAAACAAAAAAAGAACCTGAGACTCAGAGAGCTTAACTTCTCCAGTTCTCAGACCTGAAGAGGAAGAGCTGAGGCTCGATTCTGTCTGACCCCAAAGCCACACTGCAAGAGAATGACTGGGCGCCGCTCCTATTCCAGATAGCCAAGGTTTCACTCCTTCCAGCCTGTGCTGCCTTCATGTTGTATGTGGTCTTCTTTTTTTAAGAACGCATTTCTCTTTCACACTCCTCACACTGTGAGGGCTAGTTTACTTGAGTGTCTGTCACACAGACTGTCCCCAGAGGCAAGGCAGTGCTACAGACAGTGGCCCCAGCAGGGCTGGTGTTCAGTGCTCAACTGCACCAATGCTCCTACGGATCAAGAATTTCTGGCTTTATGGACAAGATTAATCAAGTGTCAGGGGCATGTGGATATTTAGTATATTTGGTCATCTGAAGAAGGAAACAGTAGAATACTCTAAAAAGGAAAGATTAGTTTTACTACCTTTTAATTTCAATGATCATAAAGCTTTTTTAAACTACCAAATATTAATACGTATATTTTGATTTCTAATCATTTTCATAAACATCTTGAAATTAAAATTAGCATCTTTGTTTTAACTTGGAGACACTGCAAAGATTTTGGTTTTGGGAAGGAAAAACGGACTTGTCAGGTGGTGCTTTTCAACAAGACAAAACACTGAGTTTGTGATAACAGACACAAAAAAGGCAACCCTTGCAGGAGGAAGAATGAAACCTAGAAACAGAGTTGGATATAATCTTGAGAAGTCAGCCTGCTGCTGTCCTCTAAATTAACCTCTCATGACAGCAGGCCATTTTTAACCCTTTGCACTGGATGTCCCCTCTGAGGGGACATCATAAATCTAGCAAATCACTCAGATGTCTCCTCTCAGGGAACATAAACAGATTGCTGGTGATTATTAGAGGACACACTTAGGCAAGCACAAACTGTTCAAAAATGTATGTTTCCTTGAAGTTTTCCATTCAAACTGAATAAAAAAGCAAATAAAGAGACAGACTATATAAAGAGATATACATAAAAAAAAATCAGTTGGCATTATGTAGAAAGAGAGTGTGTTAAGTGCTTTCACAGTGATGCCAACATGTCTTTGTAACGGAAGGTAGCAATAGCCTCCGTATAAGAAAGACAGCTATGGGTATACCCTTTGTATCATATGTATATAACCTGAGAAGATAGATAAGCAAGTTATTGTAGCCTTAAAAGAAAGAAGTTGAAGGCAGAGCATACTGAAGTATTGGGTGGCACAAACTGAATATATCTGCATTAAGCTGGAAAAGTAAAATCAGGAAAAATTCTTGATAAGCTTCATTTCGTGATTCTGTAATTTACAATTAGAATTTTTATCCATTTATTTAGTCCGCAAAACAATGGCAAAACGAAAAGACAAAAGTGAGAGTTTAATATAAGCAGTAGCAAAGATGAGTTAAGATTTAGACGTTTATACAGATAAGTTAGAAAAAAATAAACATTGATATGGAAGAAAATGTATGTCATAGTAATATCATCCCACCAAGAAGAAAACGGGCGAACTTAATATAAAGTGATAGCAATGAAAGTGTTAGTAGTTTCGAAGAAGCAGAAGACAAGTATCATCAAGTGAAGAATGGGAAGATGTTAGAGAAAAAGACGACGCTGCAGCGAGAACAAATTTTGTTGTACATCCTCAAACAACAGGACCACAAATAGCAAGTAATACAAGAGAACTGAATGACTATTTTACTCTGCATTTTACAAATAAATTAGTGGATAGTGTAATAAAAGAAACAAATCATTATGTGGATAAAAAATAAGAAAAAAGTAACTATCACACAAATAGATTTGGCGTAAGTGGCATGAAGATGACCAACAGGAATTTTTATTGCAGTCACCCTAATGTGGGAGGAAGAAAATGAGACTGCATTGTCTGTTGGAATAGATAAACACTAGGTGGAACACATCAAACAAATTACTATTGCACAAGTACCAATGAACTTGCAAAGCATGTTGGTGACTGTTTCCCATGTTACAAGTTAGAAAAAATGAGATATAAAATTTTTATTTTTTGTCATAAGTTTCTCAATGCCCAAAATTCCATTATAAGTCAAATATTACAATAAAATAACTGGTTCCAACACGATACAATTTAATATAAAGTGATTTGTTTTTCACTATTTCATAAGAAGGTGTGGTTGAGTTGCTGATAGGTGATCTGAGAGATGTCTCCGAATGCAAAGGGTTAAAAATCTCATTTGAGTACTTGGTTAATGTAGCTTTAATTCTATCAGTATTGATTATTGCTGGGCTACACTGCCAGCCCCTACCTCATGGACAAACACGGAGTATCGAGCCAAAACTTGCAGAGTGAGTCTCCACAGACGGTGCACCAGCAATGGCAGAAACATCTCATCTGACCAACACCTCTGAAGGCTGCTCCATGTTCTATGAGAAGCCAGAAGGCAATATGGACTTTCAGCTGGAGAAAAAAACATGTTTTTAGGACCTTCAACTATGGGCTACAATCTAAGGTTAGATGTTCAATTTCCAAAGCTGCTAGTGGAGGCACAGCATGGCCACAATCCACGTTCCCTACAATATCCACCATGCCAAGCCTTTTCTGACTTTACACGACACCCCCCTTCCAGGCACTAGGACCAATGCCAAGCATACACAGCATTCAGAAACAGCTTTTTCGTAGGAGCTTTATACCACATCAACGAACACGAGCTGCAGTGGCAGTCACCTGCGAGGGCTTATTTACAGTTTGGGCTTCAAATTTTTGCTATTTCAATTGCCTACTTTTGTCTTCTTCTACCTCAACATGCTACTTACACAGGGGGAGTCAATTATATGAAACTATTTTTGGAAAGACGGATGCAAACTAACTCTCAAGTTAAAGTTGGTTTAGATTGACAGTGGACTTCGCGGCATTAAGAAAGCAGAAATTTCCGTCAAGGAACCTAGAAACTATGTGGCTGTGGACACAGCCACATGGTACTTCAGTGGTCACTAGAAATGAGCACATCACGCCTCAAAATCAGTGAGGTCACCAGGGTATGCAAACATGAGGTACCAGGGGCCTCAGGCCAGGGCGCATGATCCAGCTGTGAGTCATTCTCAGTGAGAGGCATGAGCAGCCTGGCCCTTCAGTATGCAGACCAGTCCTAAGCCTGGAAGGAAGGCCGATCCTAGCCAGTTTGCAATAGAAAAACAGCTGATCACTTAAGCAACCAAGGGCTACATCCCCTTGATACGCCCTTTTCAGGAAGGAAAGTAAGGTCTCTTCCCTATATTCTTCAAGCACCCTAAAGCATCATCTCTACAAAGCAATAAACTCCACAAGTCACAAATATTTGTTTTTGCTTTTAACCTTACAAAAAAAGAAGTGGCTCTGGGTTCAACTTACTGTATGACAGAAAAAGGTGCAAGTAGCCTTGGGTATTAAGATCTAGATGATTTGGTGGGCTCAATTAACTCATTTAGCGACATCGTGTCATTTAAGGAAGTTACCTGGGGCATCTTCCAGGCCATCTGTAAGTGCTGCTTCTAGGGATCCCGCTATTTCTCTAAATCTGAGATAAAAAACAAGAACAAATTGTGTTCACGATCGTCAGGTGCTTTTCTCCATCCATTCTCCCTTCGTCCTAAGTAACAGGAACTTCCTCCACTCTCGCTGATAAGTTCAGCGTTGGAGCGCCTATTCCTCCAGACTTTTTTTTTTTTTAACCGAACAAGAAATCGTGACTAAGCCACTGTTACATAAGGGTTCTCTGTTATTTGCAGCTGGTCTGAATCACAACTAACCCCACATTTCTCAAATGAAACAAAATGCCAGCTAAGTGTCCATCAAGAAGTTGTTCCTTGTGAGTTCCACCTGGACACAAACATCAACTCACTTCAAGGCTGTAAGCTCCAGTTTCTCTAACCCGTCTGTGTAACACTATCACTGAAAGCAGCTGGTGAGCTAAAATGTGGCACTCCACGCTTGACTAGTGTCCGCTGACCCTCCCTCTGCTTTCATGGGGCCACCCTTCGGTCACTGCCACTCAGCATCTGTACCACCACTTCCAGATGTGTTCTTTTCCCCCTAATGACGGCTGGCCCACTTGGCACCCCAGATCATCCTTTCACAGACTTCTTTTCTAGTAACAGACACAGACATGGGTTTTTTGACCTTGTGAAACGGAACTTGTAGATATTGAAACTAGCTGCTTCCTTGGCATCCAGGTTCTCACTACTAATGCTTCCGTTCTCACGACTCTCTGCACCAGCGCTCCTGTCACCTGCTAGTTCCCTTGCTCACAACTTCTGATGCAAGCTTTTGAACACCTTATCCAGCCTAGTGATCTTGGTTCTGGGATAGTACGCACATTCTTTTCAAAAGCAGTCCAGAGACTGTGCTGAGGCAACCGTCTGGAGAGTAAAAGAAACAGCACTCCAGACACATAGCAGCAGGCCTGCACAGCACGGAGTACAAAGATGCAAAGGCCGATGCTGCCCTGGACCATCACAGCTGGATGATTTCTGGTTGCTGTTCTGCTCCGTGGAAGGAAAGGGACTCTCCAGTTGCCTAGTGAGACTTACAAAAGGCTAGTCTTTCCGAGTTGCAGTAGAGGCCCAGAACAAGTGACGGAAGAGTAGGACATGAGAACACTGAAGACGAGTCCGGGAACAGAAGCAGGAGGAAGCAGTGACACTGAGCACAATGACAGGAGCAGGGAAGGAACTGCCATGCCGCTGGGAGAGAAGTCAGAACCTAGGGCCCAACTTCAGACCCTCAGCTCCACCTTTTTTCAAAATCTATACAAAATAGACCAAGGTGGGAAGACTGCTTGAGGCCAGGAATTCAAGACCAGCCTGGGCAACACAGCAAGATCCCAGCTCCACAAAAAATAAGAGAATTAGCCTGGTATGATGGTGCATGCCTGTAGTCCCAGCTACTCAGGAAGCTGAGGCAGAAGGATCGCCTGAGCCTGTAAGGTCAAGGCTGTGATGAGGTGTGATCGTGCCACTGCACTCCAGTCTGGGCGACAGAGTAAGACTCCAACTCAAAAAAAAAAAAAAAATCCACTGAAGCTGAATGCAGCCTCTCACAACAACTAGCTAACTGGTACACTGATGCTGATGGGTTCCTAGAATACTTACCCATCATGGGAAACCTATACTACAAGGGGCCTGCCCTCCAAAAAGATACTTCTGGGTTCTTAGGGGCTCCCCCTCATAATCGGAGGCTGTCTTGGTCACATTTGCATCTGTTTCCTTCCTATGAGAAACGAAGTCCTCCACCTACTTTCCACTACGCCTGTAAGAGCAATGAAATGTAGACACAGGGGCCTCATGAACAGCGAAGGAATATAAATGTGTTCCTAAGAATGGCGGTCACAGCTGGAGTAGGGGTCCTTTTTCTGACAACGACTGGGCACATACTCAGAACAAAGAGCAGAAATCTGTTGCTGAGAGCACAACATTAATAGTTCCCAGAAAAATGTGGAAACATCACCACTCCGCTGTCTTTAGGTTGACTTCAGATGACCCTGAAGTGAATCTGATGACAACGCGACTCTGAACCTAACCTTGTTTGCAGAACTTTTTGTCATCTCTCAGAGTAAACAACCCAACACCTAATGAAAATCAACAGAAAAGTTCTACAAAGTCTTATATTTATTTTTTTAGATGGAAAAACAAACGTACTAAAAACAAGTTCCACACTTCATAACTAAACATAATTTTTTAATAAGAGTTGAAGGCGAATCAAACAATTTACAAAATATGTTAAAATTAATAATAAATTTTTGTTTGAATTGGAGTCTTACTCCATTGCCCAGGCTAGGGGGCAGTGGCACGCTCACAGTCACCCCAGTGTCAACCTGCTGGGCTCAGACGATCCTTTTGCTTCAGACTTCCAAGTAGCCAGAACTACAGGTGTGTGCTACCACACCTGGCTAATTATTTTTTTTTTAAATTTATTGTAGAGATGAGGTCTCACCAAGTTGCCCAAGCTGTTCTCAAACCCATGGGCTCAGGCAATCCCCTCACCTTGGCCTCCCAAAGTGCGGGGATTACAGGCTGGCCAATAATAAATTTTAAACACACCAATTTAAAAGAAAAGCTAACTAACCCCTTTGAATGCTTAAGGCTAAAATCTAGTGAAGGTAAAAAAAAAAAAAGGTATGTCAGGGGACTGGCTGAGCTGCACCAGAGTTTAAGGCCCAGTTACCAGTCTGGAGGGAAACTGGAATGAGAGCAGATACAGGAGACAGCAAGGGGACTCCAGGAGATGCAGCAGTAGAGAGCGAGGTGACTGGGTATGGGTCACAGGGTCTGAGGAAAAGGATCAGGAAATAGGAGTCTGGAGGCAGGGGAGTGTGTTTGTGGTGGGACAGCATTAGGTAGCTAAAGCAATCTAATGCCAAAGTTGGAATACAATTTACAAAATATGGTAAAATTAATAATAAATTTTTTTGAATGGGAGTCTCAGTGCATTGCCCAGGTTGGGGGCAGTGGCACGCTCACACACCACACACACACACACACACACACACGGTGGGGGCGGGGTGAGGATTCGCATACTACTTCTCTACAGCCGTCTTATTCTATAAAATGATGCTTCACGACTTTAAATCTTGCTCATGAGTCAAGAAAGCTTCCTTCCCTGGCTCGATCTTGATTGTCCTATAACAACCATCTCCAAAGCAGCTCATGAACATCTTAGATGAATAAACCTTATTGGTAATTTCCTACTGAAAGACAAACCACACAAGGATGTGACCTTGGAAAATTAAGCATAAAACACAGTATTATATGTGAAAGGGCACCTTACTACTTCATTCTGAGAATCGTGATTTCATTATCAAAAGATGATTACATACATTTCCAATCACCTCAAGCAATTATCATCAAGGTACCTAATTCTTGATATATTTCCCTTTCTGTAATTATTCCTATGACCTCTGGGGGAAAGGACTGCATTGTAATTAATAAAAGCATCCAGCAACTTAAACAGAAAAGCCTGTGATTCTTCAAAGAGCATTTCAATAAAAACGCTCTATTTAACACCACTCTACGGGAGAACTTCCCATGAGCTCATTCAAGAGGATCTGCAAAAATGGCTATTATCATCTACTTTTCCAGGGCAACACATGTTGTTAAGGGCTTATCCTAAATTTCCCCAAGTATTTTACAGAATTGCTTATGGACATAGGTGATATCATTATGAAACCTGGAAGAAAAATGTCACCATTTTCCAGAACAGAGAGCACAAATGTCACAAAGCTTGTATGGGGAGCAGAAATAACAACTAGGATTCTCATAAACTGATAGACGGAACCAGCTCTGAAGAAAACATAAAGCTATACTTCTCTCCACTCTCACTGGGGAGAAGTATTACAGACAAGCAAAAACAACCCGGAAGAAAACATAAAGCTATACTTCTCTCCACTCTCACTGGGGAAAAGTATTACAGACAAGCAAAAACAACCTACGTGGGGTAGGTCCATTCTTTGAGGCAGATGATGAAACAGGGAGAACTGAAAAAAGAGTTGCTATATGACTCCTACTTCCTCTCTCTGTTCACAACAAATGAGGACATAGTGTGTGGGAATGAGGCTGGGCTTGGAGTCAGTTCATTCCAAGGCTAGTGTTCTGAGCCCCCCAATTACCAAAAAATAAAACTTGTATTTTGTCATGCAAGTCAGGTCTTAGCAACCATAATACTTCTTGTACATTTCTACTTTTGATTTTGTCTCCCAAAGGAGAATATAATGATCACAGAGAAGGAGACAGCTATTAATTGGAAGCAACATCCTTAACTGATATTCAAATGGTTTTAAAGGGGTGGAGGTGAGAATAGATATATTACTAACCTTATTTGAAAATAAACAGGTAAATTCCATTTATTATTGAAGCTATGATAGGCAGGATGTGCTCTTAATCTTTTTACACTGGCCTGTGATCCACATTGCCGTTCAAATCTTCTTACAAAATCCATACTTATGGTATATTTCTAAAATAAAAACAAAGAGTTGGAATTTTCATTATCAGCAAACTAACTAGCTTTGGGAACAAATACTGAAAACTGTAATCAAGATAAAGAAGGTCAACACAGAACTGCAGTTGCTAGAGTTCACAGAGACCTTAATCTTCCCTCGATTGTACCCATTTAAAGAAGAGGTACTATGACACGCTCAAGGTCTTACATGGTAAAGCCCATCCCAAACCAGGGCATTTAAGTCCTGTGCTCTTTAAATAACAGCACTCACATTCATCACTCCTCTCCAGAAGAGGGAGAGGGAAGAGAAGGAAAAAAATTTAACAATGGAAAGAGTGAGAGAGAGGAAAAATCAAGTCATGTGAGCAATCACATTGTTTTTATAGACGAGACGGCATGAAAATTGATGGGGGATCTATCAACACCATCAGGAGCATGTACTTCCTTAGCATGTTCCCAGCGTATCCCAAGTATAAGTGAAAAGAAGTTCATACTAGACACATCACAGTGGAATCAGCATGCCAAAATCACAGAGAAGATCTTAAGTGCAGACAAAGAGACATTAGCTAACAAGGAACAACAGTTAGATCAGTAGATTAGTAATTTCAAAGGAAGTCACAATGCTCAAAGTGCGAAGAATTCTGTATCCAGTAAAGTTACCTTTCAAGGATAAAAGCAATATAGTCAATTTTCAAACAAGCACAAGTCAAGAGTTTATTATTTTTTAAAAATGAAGCTTATTATCAACAGAGCTTTGCTAAAAAGTCTTCTAAGAGACAGATTCCAGGAAGAAAGAAAACAATCTAAAAAGGATGGGCTGATACCCAAGAAGGAACAGTAAGCAGCAGAAATGATAAATGTGTATGGCAATTATCAGAGATGATGACTACATAAAACAGTAAAAAACAATGTCTAATTTTTAGGATAAAAATCAAAACAGAAATAAGAGCCTAAAAAAATATATACAAGAAGGGATGACTGACACAAAGTGTTCTAAGTGCCTCGTACTGTTCAGGAGGAGGCTAAACAAGTGTAGGCGAGGCCGCGGATAAGCGGAAATACTGCTGATGGGGTGCAAAATGGTGCAGTCGCTTTGGAAAGCAATTGGGTGTTTCCTCAAAAAGTTAAAGCATTTTCATATAATCTAGCAATTGCACTCCTAAGTATATATTCAAGAGAACTGAAAACAGATGTTCAAACAAAAATTTATACATTAACGGTGGCAACACCATTTTGTAATATTCAAACTGTGGAAACAACCCAAATATCCATTAGTTGACGAATGGATAAACAAAATTGGTGTACCCAAATAATGGAATAATATTTGGCCATAAAAAAGAATGAAGTACTAGTACATGGTGCAACGCGGACGAATCTTGAACACATTACGCTCAGTGAAGAAGTCAGTCACAAAAAGCCAAATGTTACATAACTCCATTTGTAAAGATACCCAGAATAAGTAAATTCATAGGGACAAAATCATCTTTGTTTTTGTTTTTTGAATCAGAGTCTTACTCTGTCGCCCAGGCTAGAATGCAGTGGCATGCTCACAGCCTCCGCAGCCTCGACCTACTGGGCTCAGGCCATCCTTCTGCCTCAGCCTTCCAAGTAAATGGAACTACAGGTGTACGCCACCATGGCCGGCTAACTTTAACTTATTGTAGAGACGAGGTCTCACCAAATAGCCCAGGCTGGTCTCGAAACCCTGGGCTCAGGCAATCCTCTCTGCCTCCCAAAAGTGATGCAACTTTTGGCCCGGTCAAAAATCATTTTTGGTTACTAGAAGCTGGGGAGAGAAAAGAACGGGGAGTGACTGCTTGATTAATATGGGATACATTTGGAGGGTAATGAAATGTTCTGGAATAAGTGATCAGGGTTGAGCAATCTTGTAAACCTATTTTTTAAACGCCACTGAATCGAACAATTAAAACAGTGAAGTTTATTACATGTGGACTACACTTCAACAAAAAACAGGCAGAAAAGAACACCTGTTAACTTTAGATTGTCAAGTAACCACTGAGGTTACTTAGTATATACAGACATAAGGGTAGAACTTAAAATTAGTAGAGGAAAACATGGAATAAAGGAGAAAAACAAATTCCCGAAAGTCTAAAATGCAAAGCAGGTGGAGAAGGAGGGGAGGAAAAAAGACAAGAAGAAGGAAATGAGCAAAGAAAACAGAGACGGAGAGGAAGTACAAAACAAGACGCAGCTACATCAGCAATTTCAGTCTCTGAATATCAATAAACTACCTGCCCAAGAGAGTCAGACTGTCTTACTGAACAAGAAAACTGAAACCCAAACACCCAAATCCAGAGAAGGAGAAGGAAGAAAGGCCCCGCGAGGTTGAGCAACATGGTGAGCGGGAGAGCTGGGACGGAAGTTCGGGCCATGTGTCTGTCCTTAACCATGACACTACGGACAACCTTCAGAACCATACAGTGGGAGTCAAACCAGGAATTTATTTTTGGCATCTTCGCCATGAATCTTTACAATGATACCATGATTTATATGTACATTAGGGCTTCCTAATTTTTAAAATTATAAAGACTATTTATACAGCACATTTCAAAATCCAACCAATACTTGCTTTCCTTCCAAATTATAAAATAGAGCTGTACAAACTTAATTTTTCATGAAAAATAATTATGAAAAACTGTCTTTTAATGGTCTTTAGGACATTTCTAAGAAAGTTAGAAAATAATACATATACCTAGTCACAATTGTATCTACACAGAATTATGTATTTCATTATAAAATGAAAATGGTCTTATTCCTAAAAGCACTGCAGTCCATAACTTGAGCAAAACAATGTGGTACCTTAAGGTAAATGTTCACTTAGCAATCCAAATTTTTATTTTTAATAAACTACAGAATCAAGACTGTACAGAAGAGAACAAGATTTTTCTAAAGCCTCAGATGAACATCTTTGAGAATCAAGATGATGAGAGAAAGTTACCTTGTGAAAGGCATCAGGGTTCCCAGGATTAAAAAGGGAGGGCAACTTTTCTTCTAATCCTTGTACTATTTCTGGCCAAACAGAATTCACCAAAAAGTCATATCCAGGAACAGTATTGCCTTTTTCACTGTAAGACAGGAGTAAAATTTCAGTAAAATAGACCACAATCTTCTATTTACAAAGAGCAAATTTCCACTGTGTTGCTTCTACTAAAAGGTTCTCAGCCCAACACTCATTTCAACATTAAAAAAAAGCTATTTGTCAGTTAGTTTCTTGACTCAAATTTCTATTTCACTCCTTGATCTCAGTCTCACCCTGAACCTCACAAATCTCCAGACTCCTATCCCTGAGATCAAGGATAAGGCAAAACTACTACCTAAAATTGTCTTGGCCCAATTTCCCCTCTAAAATAGGCTACCACCTTTATACTCTTAAGGTACAGTAGTCTAACGCCACAACAAAAGCAATCTTCACATTCAACCTGAGCATGTCAAACCCTATAGCACTGTACATTATGCTAATCTATTTATTACTAACAGCTGTGTGCTTATAAAGCAATCTGTGAGACTACCTAGGGTTCTAAAATCTATGACTATTTCATTATGTAAAATCTTGATCATAAATCTTGATACAAAAAACCTACAACAGATTAGTGTTTTTTTTAATGTGTGCCAGTTTTTACTTTGGATTCCTGATTCACAGATTTAAAGGACAGGCAGCATTGAGATAAAAGCATATACTTGGGAGCCAGTCAGTGTACCTGAGTTCAAATCTTGGCACTTGGGTAAATCATTTAGTGTCTCTATGCTTCATCTTTAGCATGGGGATGACAATACCAATCCCACAGAGTCATTACAAGAATTAATGCTTGTAAAGCATTTAGGAGAGTGCTTAGCATATAGTATAAGTCCTATGTTAATAACAAGTACATAAGTAAATAAGGGAGATTCCTGAAGTTTCTCATCAACTTAAAGACCTGTAAACATCTTCTAGGCAAACACCATTTTACTGACCTGCCACTTTGACTACTGTGTTCTGAGCATTATGCTATTTTATGGTAATTTTTCTAATGATAAATAATTTAATACATAGTCTTATTTTAGCAAAACTGGAAGTTTTGTAGCTAAGTTGCCATATTAAATTGGGACTTTGTTTATGCTTGATTTATGGCCAAGGATGTGGCTGATCTTAGAGAATGATCCATGTGGTGATGAGTAGAATGTATATTCCATGGTTGTTGGGTGAGTTCTGAAGGTATCGATTAAGTCCATTTGGTCAAACATCACACTGAGGTTCCGGATCTCCTTGTTGATCTTATGTCTTGATGATCTGTCTAGGGTTGTGAGTGGGGTGTTTAAGTCCCCAGTTATGACAGCATTAGAGTTCATATTTTTTTTTTTAAGTTTACCTAGAAGCTGCTTTATGAAAGTTGGTGCTCCTATGTTGGGTGTATATATGTTTAGGATGGATATTTTTGTTGATAGACTGAACCTTTTATCATTATGTAGTGGCCTTCTGTATCTTTTTTAATTTTTGACAGCTTAAAGGGTATTTTGTTATTTTGTCTGATATTAAGATTGCAACTCCTGCTTTCTTTTGCATTCTGTTTGCCTGAAATTTTGTTTCCCATCCTCTTACTTTGAGTCTGTGAGTGTTCTTTCTAGTGAGATAAGTCTCTTGGAGACAATATATTGTTGCCTCATGCTATTTTATCCATTTTGCCATTAAGTACATCAACAAATGTAAAAACAAAAACCACATGATTATATCATTAGATGCAGAAAAAGACTTTGATAAAATCCAGCACCCTTCTTGATAAAAACCCTCAAACATCTAGGCATAGAACATACCTCAAAATAGTAAGAGCCATCTATGAGAAACCCACAGCCAGCATACTGCTAAACAGTCAGAAATTGGAACAATTTCCCCTGAAAACCTGAACAAGACAAGGATGCCCACTCTCACCCCTCCCCTTTTCAACATAGTTTTGGAAGTCTTAGTTAGATCAATCAGACAAGAGAAGGAGATTGGGAGTGTCTAAATAGAAAAAGAGGAAGTTGAGTTATCCCTCTTTGCAGATGACATGATTCCATACCTTGAAAACCCAAGAGAATCTGTCAAAAACCTCCTTGCACTGATAAAGGACTTTGGCAAAGTCTCAGGGTATAAAATCAATGTGCAAAAGACAGTTGCATTTCTATACACCAACAATAAACAAACAGAAACCCAAATAAAAAGCACAATCCCATTCACAATAGCCACACAAAAAATGAAATACCTTGACGTCTTCCTAACCAGAGAAGTCAAAGACCTTTACAAGAGAAACCATAAAGCACTGCTCAAA
>CAUYQG010183397.1:0-11906 GCA_963574415.1 Tarsius wallacei
CCGCCTCAGCCTTCCAAGTAGCTGGAAACTACAGGCGCGCACTACCATGCCCGGCTAATTTTTTGATTTATTGTAGAGATGAGGTCTCGCCAAGTTGCCCAGGCGGGTCTCGAACCCACAGGCTCAGGCAATTCACTCACCCAGCCTCCCAAAGCGCGGGATTACAGGCTGAGCCACCGAGCCCGGTTAGGGGGAACTCTTACTTGTAGGTATGTCCTGTGATCTCATTCCTGACCATCACACACTCCACCAGCCATTTGGCATACAGCCCAGAGTTATCATGGCCAATCTGGACAGTAGTGAGCTTCCCCAAGTTCTGGCACTGTGAGAGAATAGAGAAGATGCGGTAGGTCAGGACAATAGGAGAAAGAGCAGCAATCCTCAGAGACACAGATCTGACTGGCCCCTCAGGATCCGCAGGGGTATGGCTCATGGCTTTGCCTACTTCTAGGACTGGTGGTACAGCAATATCCTCTGAGGGGCCTACAGCTGAGGAAAAAGATGCTGCTACCTAGAGGAAGAACAGGGCCTGGGAGCAGGAGGCTCCGAAATGGGTTCCAAGGTCTCTAGGAACAGCTAGCTGAACAGCTAAAAAAGCTCTGGGGATTTCTCAACATACCACGCATGGGAAGACGTATAAGTCTGACAAGTAAGTGCCTTCTAGTCAGACACTGTTTAGGCAAGGTGGCTCCCTCTCCTCAGGGTCAGTCCTTTGCTCTGGCCTCAGATCATCTCAGAACAGGTCAGCTATGCTGACATATTACACTGTACCCAGCAAGGCCTATGGAAAACCCTGCAGAAAACTCCCCAAAGCAATAGTTGCAAACTCAGATCCCCACAAAAACTAGGGTTGTGGCCCCCAGATAACACATACCTCAAAAGTCATCTCTAGCACATTCCTGGGAATCTGCAAGATCTGTGTCTCACCCAATTCTCCTGATATACAGATCCATGGGTTGGCAGTGAACATGGAACCCCCCAGCTTCTTGCTGGGTACAATCAGAATGTGGTACGGGATCACTGTTGAGGGGAAGCCACGAAGACATTAAGGAGGGTCAGGAATCCTTCCCATGCCCAGTGGGACCCAACCTGCCCTCACGCATGCTAGCATGAGTGTGGCCCCTGCTGTACGAGCCCCAACAGAGCCCTGGAACAGCAGGGACTCAAGCCCTAGTCCCTGGCTGGCTTACAGTATTAGCCAACTCCCCTGCCTGCTTCAATCTCACTTTTCTCAGGGATACCACCCAAACATCAAAGACCCAGGCCTACCTGCAGGCTCAGAGCTAAGTGAACTCCTAACATTGTACTGAATTGCTTTTCAGAGCACTCTTCAATCCATCATCTTACAATAATCTCAGGAGAGGTCACACTGGTGTTGCAATGCCTTTTCTGAGGCACAGAGAGGGAAACAGTTTGCCTCAGGCCTTCCAAATTGCAGCCCAGTGCTACTTCTATTAAGCTCACAGCCCTAGTCTCTGAGAGGGAAGATGGCGTGTCAGACAAAAACAAGAGTCGATGCTGCTGAGGCTGCTGACTGGCCAAAGAATTAGCCATGTGGCAAACTCAGAGACTATTCTCTATCCAGGAGAGAATCCTGGCATCGAAGAAAGATGAGTTTCAAAGGGTGTTAGGCCATGTTGAATCCACTTCCTCATTTTGCACATGGGGAAACTGAGGCCCACGGCAGGAAGGACTCTGCTCACTGACATATAATGAGTTAGGACAAAGCTGGGCCCAGACTCAAACTTCCCACTGCCATCTGGGGCTCTTTCTGCTACCTCAGGAAGAGTTCTTTTTTCCTGTGGCCTGGTCTAAAATATTCTGTGATGCCAAGTGACTCTTTCAGGCCATAACAAAAGGGAAATTATTTTTATAGCTATGCAGGGAGGGAGGGAAAATGCATCACGCATCTTACTCCACTCCACCTGTATCGCCTTAGGCTCCCAAAGCAGTGCCTGGGACAACATTGGCAACACAACGGCAAAAAGGACTGAGCTTCCCAGTTCAGAATAAGAATGAGAAGCTTCGAGAAAACACAATGTCCAAGTGTACCTCTCTCCCCACCGAAGCAAAGACAAATAGAAAGCACAGGGGATTATCTTCTTTCTTTAAAAAGTGGACAGTGAGTGGGCCTCAGCCAGGTTCATGAAGACCGCCCAGAGAAGGCCAGTGGGGAGCACAGGGCTACTCACAGATAGTTGTGAAGACATTGGTGAAGCAAAAGTAATCGACGGCGTTGAAAGAGAGGAGGTGATAGAGAAACTGCTCCTTCTCATCATCACAGCGTAGGAAGGCATAGCGCTTGTACAACTTTCTGTTGGAGAGGAGGCAACATATCAGTCTCCTGACCAAAGGGAGCAGAAAGAAGCGAGAATCATCCTAGTCTGAAAGGAGATGGCTGAGGGAAGCATAGGATACCAAGCCTCAAGTCCCTTAGGCTCGCCCTAGAAGGAGCAAGCTAACCAGTCTGTTATTGATGCCTAGGGCGGAAAATGGTTTCAACTATAGCAGGAAGAACAGAAATCAAACACTACTTGAGTCCAAAGATTGACGGTATTATGTCAAGTGTCAGAGGTCATGGAACCTCCTTTCTTAAACTGAGGGCTAGAATGAAAGTCTCAGGCTCCTTGTTGTCACTAGTGTTTGGTGTGTGAGTAGCAGCAGAAAGAGGTCTGTGTCACCATTCATCACCAAGTCTAGTTTTAAGCCCTCAGTAGACCTGAGAGCCACAAGTCAAACACTGCTCTGAGTTTGGGTGTAAGCCCAGGACAGCATCAGAGGGGATCAAGTGGACTTCTGCTCCTACCTTGGATCCAGGCTGCAGGCAAGGAAGAGCTGTGAAGATCATGTCCTACCACTCTTTTCAAACTTTCTCCTTTCATCCCCAATGTCTATTCATCACCGAATCCTCTGCCTGACATTACAGGCCCTTTGCAGCTACAAAGCAATGATGTCTTCCCTAAACAGAGAAGACACCAAGAGCCAAACATGCAGTCCCTCATCACAGAGAAATACACAGAGAACAAAAGCAGCTGTCCCGATTGCCCAAACTGCAATCACTGTTGGCTGGAGAGATACAGGATTCACATCTGTGAGGTTCTACCTAGTCAGGTTTATAAGTTACTTCCAACAGAAAACTTATCAACCCAGGCCTTTCATATACAGGTGCTAGAAAGGAAAGCACCCGCCCTCAAATACAGTCTAGGTGAATAAATCAAGTAAAGGTCAAAGCATAGGACTGCCCACAATGAGTTGTCAAATGAAAAGCTTTCTGGAAACTTAAAGGGCCATAAGCTTCAGTGGTCCTAGAAGGCTTTCCAGAACAAGAGGAGACCGAAGAGCAGCACCAATTTAGACAGGTGTTTACAGGATGAAAGACAAGTCTAGAAACCAGTTTGACTGAAGTGGAGGAGGGTTCAGGGAAGTGAACAACTTCCAAGTTGCCCAGACTGGTCTCAAACCCCTGGGCTCAGACTATCCCTCGCCTCCGTCTCCCAAAGGGCTGGGATTATAAGCTTGAGCTACCGTGCCTGGCAATATCTGACCTTTAATAAAGCTCAGAGAAAAGAAATAGAGGCAGAGCTGGAGCTCAGGAGACACATTCGAGCTACAGCTTCAGATGTGGGAGTTATCTGCTTAGAGGTGAGAGAAGTCAACAGAATGGGTGAGGTCACCAAGTGAGAGACAGAGAGCAAGTGAGAGAGAAGCAAAGTGTGCACATGCAAAGAAATGAGGATGGTGGAAGCCAACACTGTGGAGAGAATAAGGGGAGAAAGAACAGGATGGTATAGGGTCACAGCACCCACACAAAGTGAGTTTCAAGGTAAAGGGGGCACTATGCAGTATGAGTCCCTGAAGAGAGGTCAAGGAGAAAGATTTGGGGCTCCCTATACAGGCGCTAACTAACTTCTTCTTTGGAATTTATAGTTCAACGAGTCCCATAAACATATGGCCCCTTACCCTGCCTCTACTTTATGCCATCTCGGAGCTAGGAACATTCCAGAGGCTGAGGAACATTCTACCAAAATATACTGTCCCATGGCTGCCTACCTCCTCCTACCTGACCGGCTATGCACGCATCTTTTTTTTGAGTCGGAGTCTCACTCTGTTGCCCAGGCTGGAGTGCAGTGGCACACACACTGCCACCACAGTTTCAACCTGCTGGGCTCAGGCAATCCTTCCACCTCAGCCTCCCAAGTAACTGGGACTCTAGGCCTGTACCACCACACCCAGCTAATTTTTTGATTTATTGTAGAGATAAGGTCTCACCAAGTTGCCCAGGCTGGTCTCGAACCTATGGGCTCAGGAAATACTCTCACCTCGACCTTCCAAAGTGCTGGGATTACAGGCGTGAACCACCGCACCCAGCCCCATGCACACATCTTTTATGCACTGTTTGAATGCCTAGTTGGTGCTAGGCAACATGTTCAGCCTTGGGAAAGGCACATGGTTCATGCTCCAATTAAAGCATTTTTTTAAAAAGACAAGGTCTTGCTATATTGTCCAAGTTGGTCTCAAATTCCTGGGCTCAAGCAATCCTTCCACCTTAGCCTCCCAAAGTGCTGGGATTACAGGCATGGGCCACCGTGAGCAGCCTAAAACAAATTTTAATAAGCAGCAAACGAATAGATACTGATAATACATCAGCAGTTTTTTTTTAAAAAGTAATGAACAAATACTGTAACAAATTTTATGCATGCCTGGAGGATGATGGACCACGTTTCTAGGCAGTCTAGGAAAACTATGTCAACGGAAACTTCTGACTGGACCCTGAAGGAGTTTCCCAGGTAAAGAGAGGACAGGAAGTGGGATCACGCAGAAGTACAAACAAGAAAGGGCTGCAGACATCCTGAGATGGGTAAGGAGTATGATAGAGCTCTGGGCAAGCTGGGGAGACGGAGGAGAGAAGACAGGGCAGAGAGTAGGAAGGTTTTGATGAAGTGCCTCTCTGCAGTTTACAGAAACCAGAGCTGGCTTCCTCACCAAGGTCTCTGTGCTGTTTGCTGTTGCCAAGGCCTCTGGGGTTGCATACCCCAGATCTATCCATGCCCCAGCCTTCAAAAGGCTCTTCTGCTTGCTCCCTTAGTGCCTCTCTCTCTCCACCCTGTCCTCCAGCTAACCTGGAGCCTCTTGTGACAGACAAGTCCACACTAGCCCACAGGAAGGTCTCCTGCCCTGTCAGACCCTGGCATCTACACAGCAACATTGATAGACTTTTCCAGGACACACAAATGCCCTCTAGAATCTGGTATGCAGACATTTCCCTTCCATACCCCAGGCTTACATGTTCACTTGTTCTCTTTTAGTGGTCCTGCCAATCTTCAAATTTTATTCCTAAACCTTTTTTGTCCCGTTTAGGAAATCAAATTTAAGCACTTTAAGAATTGCTATTCCTAAATTCTCAAGTGAGCTCTCTAACCTATCAAGGTTTAGTGACTCCTAGGAGTGTGAGAGCTTTGGAATCTCTCACTTCCCTCTTTCTGGGTTGGGAAGATGTGCAGGAGATGGCCTGGAAGTGTTATTTGAAAGCCCTTCTGAGCTCTAGGGAGATCTAGACAGGGTCCATAAAGAAAGAACAAGGAATTGGTGGCTTTGGGCTGGCCCTGGGCTCAAGTGAGAACAAGAGAGATAAGGGGGTATCTCAAAAGTTTCCTTTCAAATTCCCTGATCCTTTGATCTCCAGAACAGGAAACAGACAAAAAGGATGACTTATGTCAAAAGAGGCTTACATGTCATTTCAATACAGAAAGGAGAGAAGGACTCCATCCTTCTCACTACTTCTTTAAGAAAGCTAGTTTGGGGCATGTAGCTAGAGAAGACAAGGAGAACAGATGTAGCAAAAGTATTCTTCTACAGATAAAAAGGGAAAAGAGGAACTACTGCAAAACTTTCACAAGTAATTAGAGGTTAGCTGAATGCAGCAGCAATGACACACTGAAAACTCACTGCCCCTTCCCACACAAGTTTCCAATCCCTCCCCGCCACTCCTGGGAGCCTGCTCTGGTCCAGATAGAGAGGCCTTACTTGGTGAGCTCATGGTCTGACAGAAGCTGCTTCAGGTGTCTGGAAAGTAACTTTTTTTCCATTGTCAGTCGCACCCATGCTCTGGCCTTTCCCACATCAGTCTTGATTTCCCCGATGTTCTGGATGTGCCTGAAGGAGGAATACAAAAAAGAAGTGGAGGGTGGGGTGGAAGATGCCAATACCTCACCTGTTAAGGCAAAGGAGGCCTGGTGAGATGGCCCTATCCCACCCTGGGAGAGTCTTCTCCAAATTCCAGGCTTCTATGAAGCTTTGCCAGACAGGCTCCCACAATCTGAGGGGGAAAAAGACACTATACCCCTTAAAAAGCCAGACTAACCCTGAGCCCTTAGGGCTTGAGATACTCTCCTATGCTCCTTCACCACGGTAGAGTTCTCCAAACATGCCAGGAAACCCAACTGTGGTACAGCTCTACGAACACATCATGAAGCACAAGACCAATAAGGAGGACTCCCTGGTTAGCTGAGATGCTGTAATAGCCACTGAGATCTTGTTAAAGTGGACACCTAACAACAACTGAAAACAGGATTTTAGTGGTTTATTACATGTGATCCCCTACTGACCTCATATCCTGGATTAGGGAGATCCTCAGGGGAGGCATGAGTGAACTGCTATCAGATTTCCTCCGCTCTGAATCAAGAAGTATTCCTAGAACAAAAAAGTTGGTCATATCCAGAGATCTGAATATTCCAGTAGCTGGCTACCCTTTCTTTGATCTCAAATCACATTTCTACAGGAAATAGTTACATTGATAACATTTTAATCAACCATTTCATAACTATTTATCATGTACCTACTAGAGATCAGATTTTATATTTTGATGCATATTTTCTCATTTAATTCTCTAACAGCTTTCAATGCAGTCAAGGAAGGTATCACAATTTCCCCACTTAACAGAGAAAGAAACTGAAGTTCATAGAGGTCAGCTGCTTTGCCTAGGTCACCAAGTGGCAAAGTCAGGACCGGAACAATCATCTCCTGGCTCCTAGTCTATCACGCTCTCATCATAATACATGGAAGCAGTGCTTCCACTTGGAGCTACTACTCATGTCCTGTCCTGGCTTCAAAATAGGCTACAAAAGAGCCAAAAGAATGTGTAGAAAAACCTGTCCCAGAATGTTTAGGACCTCCAGGAGAAGATAAAATATCTTTATAACCTCTTGTCTGGTCCAATGTTTAAAACTTAGCATTTTCATCACTAAGCTGTTGAGAATTTCTGGCTACAGTTTATCCTTTTAGCATATAAAAATATCCTTTTATAGTTTTATAAATTTTAGCAATAACTTCCTGAGAAAACTCTGCTCTCACACATCTAGAAAGTGAACCAAAACATTCCTCGTGAGGCTACCTAGAGGACTCCTGTCCCTGGTGTCCAGCTAACTACCTCCCCATATTTAATGCTAGCTGAGGACAACTAGTTCAAGGGCAAAGAGGTCATGCCCATCTTTTCACTCCATTTAACTTATCTTTACTTTTACCATCAGGGTAATAACATCCAAGAAAGTTAAACAAACTCTGCAGCAGACAGTAAAGAATAAATGGTGGTGGGAAGGAGAGGTGCAGCCAAGGAAAAGAAGGAGGGAGACTACCCTGGAAGGGACACTGTAGAATGGCATAAATAATACCAGAGCAGGAGACAAGAGGCATGGCTCTTAATTTGGCCTCTCACATTAGTTTACTGTGTGATCTTAAGCTAATCCAGCTCCTCTCTGGACTCCAGTTTCCTCCTCTTATAAAATGAAGGGTCTGAACTAGATGGTCTCTGGAGTCCCTACAAACTCTGACACCTTCAGTAAGTTAGAAATAGAAAGGAATCATTCACACCAGGCCTTGACTTTGAGGAGGTCCAAGGAAGGACAACAGCTCTCTTGACTAATAGGAAAGATAATCTCAATGCTCATATCTGAGAAATAAAAGATTCTGAAACAGCTTTCTTCAAACACAGGACACCAATAACACATTAAAACCCAAATTCATTCCAAGCCTGGCCTCTTGTTGACATAAATCTTCCACCTTGCTGATCAAAAGGGTATAGAATCACATATTGAAACCAAAGCCCACAGCTTTGGTATGCTCTGTGTTGAAAGGACTGGTGGCTCAATACTTAAAACAGAAAGCATTCCAAAACAAAAGCTTCTTTGACCTGGAAGAGTTTGCTTCGGGTAATCATTCCAGTGGGGCATGGGGAAGTGCACAGAGGTATTCTCCGCAATGTTGCAGAGACCATCTTACCTGAGGTACTGAGGCTTCCCGATGTGAGTTTTCTCTGCCGGTTTTCCTGATAATGTAACAGGTGGGACCATAAAGCTGATTTCCCCTGGAACCAATGCAAGAGAGAAATATCTATCAGTTTTTACTTTAGAGGTCAAAGTTTTGAACATATAGAGGCTTTTGATAAAAAGTATCTGTATTGTTTCTTGTTTTAATGTACATCTGGGACACAATGCATACAGATACATCTGCTTATTAAAATCCAGAAGAAATATAAAGAATGGAGAGCAATATAAAAAAGAAATGGTCCCCCACTGGGCATAGGAAGGAGATGCCAAAGACAGCCTGGAAAGGGACCAGCAGATTAAGAAAGAAAAACACAAACTGTCAACACCTAAACAGTCTGTTGGTTGAAGGTCAGCTTGGGCAGAGCATGATGGCTTTTGCACCGAGGAGCAGACAACCGGTCTATGAGGTTCTGTGAGAGCTTCTGAATTTCCTGAAATATTTAAAGGCATCCCTGCCCTTAGTGCAGGCCAGGGAGAAGAAGTCATCACTATGATGAGGATTTACTACTGAAGGTCTAGTTGAAGAAGGCTGCAGGAAGGTAGGCTGGTGCTTAACTGCAAGGCTGAAATAAACTATAGCCAATATAATAAAACCTTAGTATTTGGAAATACAAGAACTGCAGTTTAAACTATTAAAGATATGTAGCAATTTGTCATTTTGCCAAGGCACAGATCTCAACAGTGTCTGCAAGCCTGATGTGAGGGAGCAATTCATTTTGGCAATGAGTGAGCCCAGCTGGCCACCAGCAACTGCTCTGTCTCTTTCTAATCATCATTCAGTATATCATCATCCTTGCTAAATGATAACCTTATTTCAAATTCATGGTAAATGCTACCACATAGTTGATATAATATAAATGTGGTACATTTGTTTTAGCAGCAGGGTTTATTATCATTTTATAAATGATTTTAGTTCTATAATTTTTTTTTTTGAGTCAGAGTCTTACTCTGTCACCCAGGCTGGAGTGCAGCGGCACACTCAAGGCCACCCCAGTGTCGACCTGCTTGGCTTTGGCGATCCTTCCGCCTCAGTCTTCCAAGTAACCAGAACTACAGGCATGCGCTACCACGCCCAGCTAATTTTTTGATTTATTATAGAGACAAGGTCTTGCCAAGTTGCCTGGGCTGGTCTCGAACCTGTGGGCTCAGGCAATTCACTTGCCTGGCCTCCCAAAGTGCCAAGATTATAGACTGACCCACCTGGTCAGTCTGAGCCCAGCCTGGTTCTATAATTAACACAAATAATAATAATGATAGAAGCTACCATGTTGAGGCTTGCTATGAACTAAGCAATATGTTACATGTTTAAAATAATATATTTTAATTAATGTTTCCAACAACCCTATAAGGTAGATATTTCTATCTCCATTTTCTTTAGAGGGGAGCAAAATTGAGAATCAGAAAGGTTAAGATACACCATTAGCAAGTACTATGTTGAGATTCAAGCTTAAGTCTATCTAATGTCAGAACCATTGCTCTTAATAATCATTCTATACAAGATGCTTCTGAAAAGATCACTTAACTTTTGAAGTTATACTTTCTGAAAAAATGTTGTACTCTGGGATGAAAGTGAAAATTTAAGGTCTGAAGATTTATCCCATGAGACTATGGAGGATCTAGTTTTCTTCTGTTCACAAATTTGATCTACTTTGGGGGGGAAAGTAAGCATTTGAATGGGATAAAACCCTCATCTATAGATCAGCAACCTGTCAAAATAAACTTGCTGTGTAGGTGTTTTCTACAAGATCTATGCAAGATTCCCACTTAAAACATAACCCAACAATCTCAATGGCAACTTAAAAAACACATACTAGTTAAAATTAGAAAACACCAGTTTTTATTCATCAAAATATCAAATATTTTTAAAAACATAAATGCTTGACATTAACGAGACTTGCAATGCTCATACACTGCTACTAGGAAGGTCTATTAATATATTTAACAGATAACGCAAGAGCTTAAAATATTGATGCTCTTTTACTTAGCAGTTCAACTTTTAGAAAGCCATTCACCTGTTGACTTACCAAAACCATTAGACAGCAGGGTCCTAAAAAATATTGAACAATAAAAAAAAAAAAAGAAAGAAAGAAAGCAGGGTCCTGAAAAGGCAGAGAGACTGTGTCTTGTTCATCACGAGCATCTAGGAAGACTAGGAAGGCAGCCTAACAGAACTTAATAGAACTGTCTGGATGTTACTAAATATAGCTGGTCACCAGAGAGCCCTGACATGCAATAATGCTGAAGAGTCAATCACAAAAACAAATCCAGCTTGCCGTACCAGAAGAAAGAAGCCCCTGGACCACAGTGATCTCAGAGGTGAGGAGGAAGAGCAAGGGCAGGAGTGGAGAGCAGCAGCTGGGCTAACTGCACTTTGGTCTTTCAAGAACATAGATATTTTTTCTTATTTCGGAAAGGGGCTGATTGGAACTGCAAGGTTCAATGTAGCCTGACTATCCATTTAGGGACATGGCCACAAAATAAACACCACCAAATTCTCCAAGAATGTCATAAGCATGAAAGATAAGAAACAATATCTTTTTACATACCAGTCCCCAAGCGGCAGCAGTTACAAAACCAGTAGGAGAAACCAAGCCTCTAATTGCCTGAAACATACTACGAGTAGAAGCCCACCTCCTTGGAAAATGCCACTGAAAGCCAAAGAAACCTGCTGCAGACAGCCCAGCATGTAAGCAATCAAGGCTAATAGAAGGCCAGCTGCAAAAACTGCTGTTTAGGTTCTCTCTACTCTCTAAGCAGATAATATAGGTAGTTGCTCAGTAAGATGCTCCCGCAGGGGGATGATGAGATCACCCTCTGAGAGCAAATTTAGTCACAATCTGGGTGCATGATGGAGGAGGGCGGGTAACCAGGATGTGACCTCTGGACTGGAATGTAACAGAAGAATGTCTCAGCAGGATAAGAGGACAGCAAAATAGAAGACTAAGGAGAACGTACTGGTAGGAACAAGGACAGTTGGGGTCAATCTCCGCTGAATACGTAACCCTTAGGACATAAATGCCCTAATCACAAACACAGATCCTCACTTTCCTCTGGTGACACAGTCACTGCTTTACTTCCAGAGCTCCAAAAGCTAGCACTGAGAACAAAATGTAACCTCAACTAAAAAGCCCTCATTATTTTGTACTGGTTTGTCACCAAACAAGCAGCCTGTCTATCCAAGATGAGAAGGGGATCAAATGAGCTCCAAGAGAAATTCCTCCTGCTGTGAGAATTCTTAAAGAAAATTACTGCAAAACCTCAGGCAAGTTTAGGATATGTAATGATAAGGTATTATTTTTCCAAATTCAGGAAAAAGGCTCACTAACTCCCTAGAAATCTTTTTTTTTTTTTTTTTTTTTTTTTAGTTGGAGTCTCACTGTCGCCCAGACTGGAGTGCAGTGGCTGCTCCCGGCCACCGCAGCCTCGACCTGCTGGGCTCCGGCAATCCTTCCGCCTCAGCCTTCCAAGTAGCTGGAACTACAGGCGCGCGCTACCACGCCCAGCTAATTTTGGACTTATTGTAGAGATGAGGTCTCACCAAGTTGCCCAGGTGGGTCTCGAACCCGCGGGGTCAGGCAATCCACT
>CAUYQG010183398.1:0-34880 GCA_963574415.1 Tarsius wallacei
GATTGCCTGAACCCAGCAGGTTGAGGCTGCGGTGGCCGTGAACATGCCACTGCACTCCAGCCTGGGCAACAGAGTAAGACTTCAACTCAAAAAAAAAAAAAGAAAGAAAAAAAAAAAAACTGACTGACACTCTCGTATGTCTACTTAGAGTTTTAAAAAGTGTATTTGTGGGATAAATTCTTAGCTGTGGAATTGCTGAGGCAAAGTTGTCACTTTCAGTTCTGACAGGCTATGAACTGATTTGACATTCCCCCCAAAAGTCAGTGAGGGAATCAGAGTCCCTACACAACCTCACCAACATTGGGTTTTACCAAAATTTCTACTTTCAGCCAATTAATATGGGTGAAAAAAATACAATGATTACTCTTTACTAAATTTTTTAATCTAACGTTTTGTTGAGAGAAAATAAAAACTATCCACCCAGAATCAGAAAAATGAGGGTTACATCTATAACCACACAGGGTAGTGAGGAGGGAAGCAGAGTAGGAGATGGCATATCTCTGCCCCCTTGGCAGGGAGGCCCTGGGAACTTAAAAGTGTGGCCCTTGGCACTTAACAGTGTGTGGTCTGTGTGCCCGTGGCCACAACAAGACCTGGAAACTTACAAGGAGGGCAAAAACCTCAAACTCCTTCCCAGATCTACTAAACTATAAATTACACATTTAACAGAAACCTCATATGATTTGAAGCATTTGAATGCTTCTGGTTTGGGAAGCATTGTCAGTAAGGGAGTTGAACAGTAAGGCAGGTAAATGTTATCTTTGAAATTCCTTGTTCTCCTCTTGATCTGCCCCTCCTCCTCCTGACCAAGGCTTCTTTTTAAGACTGCTCTTCCTAGGAGTGTCCCACAATTTCCAGTGTTTCTTGTCCATAAAAACATATCGAGGTATTGAGCTTATATCTTTTTTTTGGGACACTGCCATCTGCTAGGGAACCACCGGCCCATCTTATATTCTTCTGCTGTGATCACTTGTGAATAGTAACGGGCACATTCTAGGGACAAGATTTAAACCCCCCAAAAAAGTTGAAATTTCTGACAATGTTGACAGGTGGATTGAGTGACAAGAAAGGGTTTTGGGGGATACATAATTACATACACCTAATTATTTAATTCTAAGTACTACGAAGGAGAAATAAAGGGTACTTATAGAAGGGTTTACGCAGGTCAGAGAAGGAATCAGACTCTTAGATTTTTATAAAGTTCCTTTTGCCTCTAGTGAGAATAATTAAAACGATGCAGAAGACCAGTGAATTAGCTGACAGAAACCCAGGCAAGACGCAACGGCACCTGGGCCTGGGGTGATGGAGGTCTCAGTCTCACCCTGCTCCATTTGGTGGAGCTGGCAGATGGAACCAGAGTTGTACAATCCCTACCAGCTGCGAGCACCAGAATTCCATGAAGGCTTGAGTGTGGCCTCTAATACCACCAGCCAGTGAAGGTACTTGCAGACTTATATCAGCAGCATCCCGTAAAAAGAACTAGAGCCTGTTCTGAAGATTAGCCCAACCCAGCCTAGAATCTAGTTGCCTATTACGAGAGAAAGGTTGAAAGAATGCAGCCACTCAGCCAGAGAAAGGAAAGCTATGTGTTCTCAGAAACATTTCTACAGTTATTACCAGGAGGAAAACAGGCTACAGAACAATCCATAGAGCAGAATACTAGTTTTTAAAATATGGAATATCATATTTGTGTGTCCATGTATGAAATATATACATACACACACACATTTCTATCTGTTTGTACAGACATGGACAACACTCTGGGAGGACAAACACGAGGCCGTGTACTGTCGTGGTTCACAGATATTTAGATCACAGACTGCTTTGAAAATCTGCAGAAAGCTATGCACTGACTCACCAGGAAAACATGCATGTACGTTATAAATCTATACACACAGAGCTTGGGGTTCAGGATGCTGAGGTCACGCACTTATGTTCACAAGAGTGATGCTGCAGGAATATTTCCTCTCTGCTATCTACACTGCTGCGGTTTGGACTTCCTATTTCCTGTGACACTTTACATTTACAATTAGAAAAAAATCACGGGTGTGTATGGGGGGTGTGTGTGTGTGTGTGTGTGTGTGTGTGTGTACATACACAGGTTATGCTTCCCTTTAGAATACAAAAGACAGACTCTTGGGTGTTCTAAGTAAGAATTCATATTACAATAGCAAGAATCTGGAACAAACCATGCTGTCCATCAAAACAGGACTGGATTAAAAAAATGTGGTACATAAACACGATGGAATACTACGCAGCCATAAAAAAGAACAAATCATGAACTTCGTAGCAACCTGGATGGAACTAGAGTTTATAATACTAAGTGATCTCTCACAGAAACAAAGATCTGAGTATCACATGTTCTCACTCATAAGTGTACCTTGAACATCTATTGTAATACTATAAGAAAAGGATTGACAGTGGCGGGAAACTATGGGGGGGGCAGGAAGGTGGGATTAATGGTAGTCAATATCTGTCTGGGGACAGGGGGACACCCCTTATCAACAAGGATGCCTGAACGATGTATATTTGTATACCTAACCCTTAATTGTGCCCCACAATTTTAAAATTAAAAAAAAAAAATTCGTATTAAATGCCTTCTGAAAAATTATTTCCTCTAAAGCCATACATATTTAGATAGACAGATATAGATATATATGTGTGTGTGTATGTGTGTGTATATATATATATATATATATATTTCAGTTTTTGTCACTCTATTGTTAACCAATGATAATTATCCAAAATTAGAGACGTACTTGTAACTTAATTGTACAACACAAAATTATGCTAATTGAAGCCTACTGTAATTCACCAAACACTGACGAGTGCAGTGGTCCCCAACCTTTTGGCGTCAGAAACTGCTTTCATGGAAGAAAATTTTTCTTTTTTTAAATTTTATTTTAAAGTCGTGGGGGAAGACAATTGTTCTACGAACTGGGGGCAGGGAGGAGATCATCAGGCATTAGATTCTCAAAAGGAGCACACAACCTAGATCCCTTGCAGGTGCAGTTTACAATGGGGTTTGTGCTCCTATGAGAATCTAGTGCTGCCTCTGAGCTGACAGAGGCGGAACTCCACTCGCGTGCCACTCACCTCCTGCTGTGCAGCCTGGTTCCTAACAGGCCACAGACGGGTACCAGTCCACGGCCTGGGGATTAGGGACCCCTGCACTAGTATATTTCTGCACTGCTGAGTGCACACATATGCTTGTGGAACAGTTCTGTAAGAGGAACTTAGGGGTGCACAGGCAGCACGTGGGGTCAGATCTCTTCCTTCTCACCTCAGCTTCACCGTGAACTGTACTCCCGTCTTCAAGACCAGTGGCCTCTGCGGGTGCGTCGGCATGCAGGGCTGTCTCTCCACCACAAAGGAGCTGCACATACCCGGAAAAGCACAGGTGAATTTAGCACTTCCATGAGGGTTGAGGAGGGAAATATCGATTTTCCCTGAAGATGGAAGGGAGTTAGAGAGCACATCCTAGAAAAGAATCTGAGAGCTTCTGACAAGTTGGAGGGACAAAGTGATGTTATCTCGTCAGTAAAGAAATTCCAAAATCTAATCTACACTTAACAAAAACAGTAATTGTAATGATCTCTGAAACTATCCAACAAGGAAAATCCTCAATTTGATTATGCTCATTTACAAATCAGTGTTAAGAACCAAACTTGCACTCCAACAAGCCAAATAAGTATCCTTCATTTTTTCAAAATCTAGCACAGAGGCATTCTTGTCTAGACATTAGTCACAGGGAAACAAGTACATTTTTGCTATGTCAAGTCTGCATAAGGCAAACAAACAAAAAAGTCTTGCCATGTGAACCCTACTCTTCCACTCAAGGACATTTATCTATTTACTAAGCATGTTTGGAGCACCTACTATTTACAAGGCAGTGTGCTAGGCCCCACCGGGGGAAAAGGGTGACAGAGGCATGTCTCTCTTCCAGAAGCCTACTATTTTCAACAAAAATAACAGAATATATAAGCAATTATGTAATAAAAGTTGGAGTAGGTGAGGACCAAAGAAGGAACTATGTAAGCCTGGAAGGGAGACAGCATTTGTTTGGGCACTCTGCATGGTCTTGTGATGAGAGACAAGCTGAAACTTTCACAATACCATTTTGAAAGTAGGCAGAAGAAAGCAAGCTCAAGTCTGGCACAGTGGCTCATGCCTATAATCCTAGCACTTTGGGAGGCCACGGAGAGAGGATCACTTGAGCCCAGGAGCTCCATACCAGTCTGGGCAACTTAGCAAGACATTGTGTCTACAAAAAAATTTTTCAAAATTAACCGGCGTGGTAGCATGTACCTGAAGTCCCAGCTACTCAGGAGGCTTGAGCCTCGGAGCTAGAGGCTGCAGTGAGCCAAGACTGCACCACTGCACTCCAGCAACAAATGAGAAAAAAAGAAAAGAAAAGAAAGAAAGCAAGGCGGCTCTGAGGTAGAAGGACATATCCTCAGGAGACACAGGGGAGTGTAAAACATAGGCCTGGGAAATAGCAAGCAGCCACACCTCCTGGAAATATGTAAGTTTAGACACAAAGTATGGGGTGTCCAGCTTGGTCCAGGCTGTAGACAGGGCCACGAATGCCCAGATGAGGGCTCCAATTGGATCAATAGGTGATGAGAAACCAGACAGCAATGGTCACAGGGCCGGGGAGGAAAGGGGTGGGGGACAGGGGACCTGCTGGGAGGCCAGGGAAGTTCAGGAAAGAGGATTTGAGAGGCTGAGCAGGGACGAGGCTACAGCATGGAAAGGCAAGGAGGTGTCAGGTCTCAGCACAGACAGCCATGGGGAAGGAAGAAGAGCACAAGTGACCGCAGCCTCCAGCCCTGAGGCCACGGAAGGGAAGGGCCGCCAGCATAAACAAGGCACTCAGGAAGAGCCCATGGCCATAAAAGTGTCTATAGCCCAGTCAGCCTTCTGAATGACCAAGATAACTGTCAAATGTTGCTGTGGACGAAACGACTGCAGAAGGTGCCCACCGATGCCCCCAAGTCACCTCTGAATGAGCTGCTGGAAGAGGCTGAAGGTGCGGTCCCACAGCACCTGCTTGTTCTTGGTGATGGGGTCAAGGTCATAGGTGTATTTCTGCTCCAGTTCCTCCAACTTCTTCAGCTGCTGGCGAACCTGCTGCAGACTCTCGGCAACAATGGTGAACCTGGGGAGGCACAGGGCACATGTCACTCTGTGAGAAATTGTCGCTGAGTCGCCTATTACAGAGAATCATGGACACCAACGAGCAGCCATGGCAACACCTAGTGTCACCTCTACTGCCACACTCTACACTGCAGGGAGAAATGCAGCACAAGGCTTCTGCCAGTGCCAAGGAGCTCAGTTATTTGGAGAGAAAAAACTCGCATGCACTGAATGGTGACAGCCCAGATCAAAACCTTCCACACACACTGAGATCTACATTAGGAGACAGGGGTGGGGACAGGGCTTCTAGGTGATCTGTGACCTCAAGTGACTTTTAAGGAAAGGTGGCTTAAAAAGAGTAGGGCAGGCTGGGTGAGGTGGCCCCTGCACTTTGGAGGATTGCTTGAGGTCAGGAGTTTGAGATCAGCCTGGGCAACACAGCAAGACCCCAACTCTGCAAAAACAAAAAATATATTTTAAAAAGTACTCCAGGTGTGGTGGTATGTGCCTCTACTCCCAGCTACCTGGGAGGCTGAGGCGAGTGGATCATTTGAGCCCAGGAGTTCAAGGCTGCGTTGTCCTAACGTGGCTCCGTGGGGGTCCTTGTGAGTTTCTGGGGTTGACCAGCAGCTGCCAGCATCTCCTGGAGACTCACCAGTTCTGCAGCTGATCCAGGCACGCGTTGGGCGGGCCCCCGATGCAGGCGCTCTGCTGCCGCCGCTTCCACTCCACCAGTTCCTCATTGATCAGGGCGTTCTGGGTGAGCTCCGTGACATTCAGCAAGTCTATGATCTTGTGCACCACTTCCTGAAGGAGAGGAAGAAACAAAGTGAGGGCAACTCATTTCGCATCGTTACATTTTAGCAGATTTTTAGAAAGCAAAGCAAACTGTCCTTTTATCCTCCACTGGGGCCCTGTACTGAAAGGCCATAATCATCCCTTTTCCTCTGCTCTGAACTTCAAGTCCATCATTCAAAGTCTGTGACAAAAGCTGTGCGCGGTTCTGAAAAGCGAATCAGTACCTTCCTCTTGTTGTCAAGCATCAAAAACATCTGCTGCAGTAACAGTTGCTCCTGCTTCTGCTCGTTCTTCGCCACACCATTGGCTTCGAATTCTGTGAGTTGGAAGAGGCGGCAGATAGAAATATGTCTATAAAGAAGACAACCAAGTAACGCCAAAATTCACATATATTTAGGAGAACTGTGATGCACACGCTACCTAGTGGCAGGCTAAAGTGGGGTCTTCTTCAATCTTTATCAAACAAAACAAGAAAAAAATGACCTAAGTGTAGCCACTGGGCACAGTGAAACAAAATATATATATTTTTTTGATTTATTTTTTAGTCAGTGTCTCACTCTGTCACCCAGGCTGAAGTGCAGTGGCACACTCACGACTACCAAAGCCTCGACCTGCTGGGCTCAGGCAATCCTTCTGCCTGAACTACAAGTGCATGCCACCATGCCTGGATAATTTTTTTTTTTAATTGTAGAGATGAGGTCTTGCCATGTTACCTAGGCTGGTCTCAGGCAATCCTCTCACCTCTGCCTCCCAAAGTACTGAGATTATGGACGTGAGCCACTGCATCCAGCCCAAAGTACTTGTTTTCAGTGACCCAAGTAAATGGGATGCAGGACTGTCTGCTACTTAAGTCACAGTTAGAACATACTTAAATGAATATAAACAACAACATTCAAAACCTCAGATAAAAAATGTGTATAAGGCATATTTATCACTTTGAAAGAGAAGCAGAGGATTAAGAAATAGCAGTTGAGGTTCCTTTCTCTCATGCTTTTTACTCAAGTCCTACTGATAATCTCTCCACAGTATCCACCAAATGATCACCATTCCCTGTTTCATTAGCAGCACCATTCCGTGTTCTATTCAATGCACATTTTGGGGTTATTTTCAGTTGCTATCGTTAAAAACAAGCAACGACAACATAGAGTAATACTGCGTTAAAGCATGAGACAAATGCTGAGTTTCTCTATGGTGTGTGTGTGTCTGTGCGTGTGTGTGGACATGGAGTATGTGCAGAAACTTTAGGTTTCAGGGCAGGAGAGATTCATGTGTCTAGCCATCTATGTCCATTGGTGGGCTAGGCATGAAAACAAGGTGCTAACACATGACCAGCGCTTATCAATTAGGGGTCACCCCCAGGGGACACTTGCCAATGTCTGGAGATAGTTTTGACTGTCACTGGTGGGGGTTATGGGGTAGTGCTTGCTACTGGCATCTGGTGGATAGAAGCCAGGGATGCTGTTAAACATTCTACAATGCCAGGGCTGCCACCATAACCAAGAATTATCTAGTCCAGAATGTCAAAGGTACTGAGGTTAGGAAACCCCAGCCTGGGTCACCAGTCAACAGTACTGAGGTTAGGAAACCCCAGCCTGGGTCACCAATCACCAAGACTCATGATTCTGAGTCATCAAATACTTGGCAAATACAGAGGAGGAATCATCTTTGTTATCTAGTGGGGACAGAAAACATTACAGCCAATGGGGACCGTTTTACTGGCAAACTCTTACCTCTGTTCTGCAAGGTTTTGCACTTAAAGTCGTATTCATCTTGTAAGTCTTCTAGGCTCTTGATTTCATGCTCTATACACTACAAGCAAAGACATACACATGGTTTCCACTGACCATCAGCTTCTAAAGACTTTAGAAACGGAGTATTGCATCTACAGAACCCAGAGGAAAATGGAAACAATGCTAGCTCCCTCAAAGGTGGGTTAGCTTGCAGAATTCTAACTGCATATATGAGATAATTTCCATTTCACTTATAAGTATGTTGGCTAGAAAGATTCCATAGAGAATCAGAAATAGTTAATTAACGTGTAAATACATTTAAAAAAAAAAACATACACTAATGCTCAAGCTGATTTGCATGTCATTGCTAGGTTCCAGGGTCTAAATTCTGAGTTTTCCTCACCATTTCTGAGGCCACCTTGGAGATGGGACTTCACAACTCCATTGCAGCACACAGCAGCACACAGCAAGCAAAAGCCAAGCTCACAGCAAACCTCCTCATTCCTTGCAAGTAAGAGGATTAAGCACATGTCCCTGATTTCCTGGGACTGTCCTGGCCTAACACCTGCCATCCTGGCAGAATTACCAACAGTGCCTTCTTAGTCACCCAAATGTATCGCAATCTGGACAATAATATGTATTTATTATATGCATTCTAATAAATAAGCCTCACTTGTTTGGGATTTGGTCACATTTCTACACATGCTTCTCTGGATTTCCACGGCTGTATATAAACTGGGCCCACTAGGTTTCTACTTTATGGAAGCATTTCCCTAGGAGACTGCAGGATAAGTTGTCAAAGAACCTGGAGTTTGGAAGGATGCTGTCAGAGGCACATAAGTCAAGACCATGTGGTGGCACCCGCGGAGGCCCACGGAGGCCCACACCCCTGGGCTGAAAGGCTTCTCCACACACACAGGCCTGTGAGAAGCAGGACTCCTCAATCTCTTCCCAAACAGCCCTCACAGTGGGGAAGTGAAACACGCCAGCCCCTGCTTCCCTCAACTGGCATGGAAGTTCTACCTCAAAACTTCTGTGGATGTCTTGTTTACATCAAAATGTATCAGCATATCTTTCAAAGAAATGTTTTTTGTTGCTCTTGCAAGTATTAGAATAAATCAGATGCTTGAGGAAGATGGGCCCTGTTAACCCTGGGGCTCTGGATTATCCTGGAACATACCAGTTGAGAGGTGTGAACACAGGCCTATTTACAGCTGCAGCATCTAGTTTACTGGGTCATAGGCAAAGTCAACATTGACTACATGATCTCACAGGGAGAAAAGAGATAAGTTCAATGTCTGGCAGTTGCAATAGGGCCATAAAAAGGTCTCTGGTCACTGGTTGTACCAAATGTTTACTTAGGGTTTGGAACATCAACAAAATCTTCTTCTCTGCTACTTAACAGACTGATCTCAGTCACTAGGTTTTGTTTTTATTTTTATTTTTTGAGTTGGGAGTCTCATTCTTGCCCAGAGTGCAGTGGCTCTTGATCACCACAGCCTCGACCTCCTGGACTCAAGTAATCCTCCTGCCCCAGTATCCCAAGTAGCTGAGACTACAAGCACACACCACCACACCTGGCTAATTTTTTTATTTTTTGTAGAGACAGATCTCACTATGTTGCCCAGGTTGGTCTCGAATTCCTGGGCTCAAGAGATCCTCCCACCCCAGCCTCCCAAAGTGTTGGGATTACAGGTGTGAGCCACCACAACCGGCCTAGTTACTAGGTTTACATTCAAAGCAAGTAAACCCTTTTATCCCTTGTGAGAAGAATTTTGGCATAAACACACATGTTGACTCGACACTCACCATAACTTTGTCCTTGACGTTTCGGACTTTGCCATCGAGCTCCTTCTGCTTGTCTAGCATCACTGTGTTCTGGATGCTCCCTGACTGAGCCTGTGATGGGAAGGGCACGATGAAACCATCAGTTTCTCTGGCATGTCTACCAGTTGGTTATGCTCCAAAGTCAAGCCCGTACCCTGTGTCCCTCCTGTCCCCAGAGCTTCCAAAACATATGGGCTGCCCATTTAGGTGTCAATTAGAAATAGCTCCATTCTCGAGGTTCTGGAAAATGCTTACAAACCGTCAGCCAGGCTACAGAAAGACTAGGTTCAGTTCATGCCTAAAATAAGCAGGACTTCTAGCAGTTTCCATTAATTCATACAACTGCATGGTACCACATCGAAATTTTTTTTTTCATACAGGGTCTTGCTCTGTCACCCAGGCTAGAGTGCAGCGGTGTGATCACAGCTCGCACACCTGGCTAATGTTTAAATCTTTTATAGAGACAGTGTCTCACTATGTTGCTCAGGCTGGCTTCAAACTCCTAGACTCAAATGATCTGCCTGCCTCAGCCTCCCAAAGTGCTGTGATTAAAGGTGTGAGTAAACACACACAGCCCACAAAGAAATTTATTTCAGGTTTCTCAAATACTGTACACAGGATTATTCATATTAATCCTGTCCTTATTTATCTTAAAGTCTTCAGACTCACAATGCGATCCCCAGACCAGCACCATTTCACCACCTGGGAGCTTGTTGGAACTGTGGAATCTCAGATGCTAATCCAATTACTGAATCAGAACCCTCTATTTTAACACAATCTCAGGTGATTCAGAGGTATATTGAATTATAAAAGTACTTCATTAAGAGCATCAATGAAAAGCTGCTTACTATAAAGTCAATAATGAATATAAACTCAGACTCATCTGGGAGTATTCAGCCTTTTTTATTTTTTGAGGCAAGGTCTCACCCTGTCACCCAGGCTGGAGTGCAGTGGCAGTCATGGCTCACCTCACCTCGACTTCCTGGGCTCAGGTGATCCTTTGGCTTCAGCCTCCCATGTAGCTGGGACTACAGTGCATACCACCACACCCAATTAATTTTTAAATTATTTTTGTAGAGATGAGATCGCACTATGTTGCCAAGGCTGGTCTCAAACTCCTGAACTCAAGCAATCCTCCTGCCTTGGCCTCCCAAAGTGCTGTGATTACAGGCATGAGCCACTACCCCCAGCCAGTCCTTATTTCTGATCCTCAGACCCTCTGTGTCTATTTGTGCATCGTGCACAGTGTGCCCAGGCACACTCATCAGCATACACTTCCTAGGCACAAGTCCATGTTCTAGGCCCAGGTGTCACAGTGGTCGACAAGATGGTCCCTGTTCTCATGGAGATTGGATTCTAGAAAGAAGTTATTGTTGTTGAGTTAACCACCCCCACAGGGCAAAAACAGTGCCTGTCAACTTCTCTTACGTAGTGCCCTGCACGGCAGAGTCTATGTGGGTGTTTTCATATTTCAAATTTATCAGTCTTCTTCATGCCTGGATTTCCCCTCATATTAGAAAGTCTCTATCCACAAATTATAAAGGAGTTCACCCAATTATTTTCCCTCAAGTATTTGCGTGGTTTCTTTCTTTTTTCGTCTTTTAGATCTAAGACATTTGAAGTTTATTCTTGTGTTTAGTGTGACGTATGGGTTCGATTTTTACTTTTTTCCAAATATATTTCAATTTGCCTTAACATTTGATGAAAAGTCCAAGATTGTCCCCAGTGCTTTATGCTGCCACCTTTATCATATCAATCTCCATATGCACCTGGGTTGACTTCTATATAAGCCTGAACCCCTGAAGCATGTTTAACTACTGAGGACTTAGAGTATATCTAGTAGGGCCAGTCCCATTTCATCATTCTACTCTTCCAGAAGTTTCCTTGCTATTATTGCATGTTTACTTTTCATGCGAATTTCAGAATCAGTTTGAATCACTCCAAAAAGCAGCTTGCTGGTATTTTTATTGGGATCATATTGAAAGTATGAATTAACTCGGGAAGAGTTACTATCTTTATGATGCCATTTCTTAAGTCTTGTGCTTCTAATGGTTTCCTCTTGTCTAGCTGCACTGGTCAGCACCACCAACATCACGTTAAGGAGTGGTCGAAGCTATGAGCACCAGCGATTCACTGTAGCTTCCCCAGTCAAGGAAGAGCTGCGAGGTGTGTATTTTAGTATGCTATGCCTATCAATTCCTATCTTCTTGAATGTTTTTATTAGGAATGGGCATTGGGTTTTGTCAGACCTTTTCTGCTCCTATGGTGGACAGCAAATGCTTTTTCTCCTTTTATTATTACATTCCTGGATTTCCCAGTCATGGTCTCCCCTTGTAACTTGTAATAAATCCCACTCGGTCATGATGTATTGTTTTCGTAATGTCATGTTTAATCCTGACCCCTAATGTCTAATGTAGAACTTGTACACTGATATTCACAAGTAAAAGTGGACTATAGCTTTCTGTTCTGCCTTTGTCAGATTTAGATCATCAAGGTGAGATCTAAATCTGACAAAGACAGAACAGAAAGCTATAGCCCACTTTCGAGTCTCTTCATGGCGAGTCTCCCTTCATCTTAGAGACTCCAGAATAGCAGGACATCGCAGCATGTGGATTGTGTCAGCTATAACATGTGTATAAACGTGGACTCGAAACAAGTGAACATCACTGGCATCCTGCTAGTGCAGGAGCAGCATGTCACTAAGTGATAAAAGGGGCTACTCAGCCATTAGAATGAGCTTTCTCTTGGAGCAGTTCCCGAATGCTTTCAGCCAGCACAGGGACATCTTGGCTGTCTCTACTCTAAGCTGGCAGGATGTGGGGGTCCTGTGGGCTCTGTGACATCTGGGACACTCCAGCCAGACAGCAGGACCCAGACACCAGAGGATCCTGACCTCCCAGGCCTCCTCCCAAATGATTCCGGCTCTGTACAGTGAATGGAGAGAGAGCCAGCAACAGGCTGTGCGCATGCAGCTCCCGATCCTGCCTCTCCACCCTCTTCTTGGGGCTCACGGGAGCTGCCTCGTAGAGAAGCCTGGCAACTGTGCCAGAGGCCTCAGAAACCTCCTGCCTGCCCCCAGAGTTGCAGGCCGGCAAGTCACTGGGGCCCCTTGGTGTTTTCACTCCTTCCTCTGGCTCCTCCCTGCACCCAGGACCCCACCCCATCTCCTGGGGAGCCGCTGTAAGGTTGGCTGTGCATACTTCTGATACTGATGGCACTTACAGGGGGACTCTTTAACTTTTTAACTTTCTTTTTTTTTTCAACTGGGGTCTCCCTCTGTCACCCAGGCTGGATGCATGTGGCATGATCATGGCTCACTGCAGCTTCAAACTCCTGGGCTCAGGCAATCCCCCTACCTCAGCCTCCTCAGTAGCTAGGACTACAGGTGAATGCCAGCACGCTCAGCTAACTTTTTAAGTTTTTTGTAGAAATGAGGTCTCATTTATGTTGCCCAGGTTGGTCTCGAACTCCTAGACTCAAGCACTCCTGCCACCTCAGCCTACCAAAGTGCTGGGATTATAGGCATAAACAACAGAGCCCAGCCAATGTTTACTTTATCATAATTTTTAGTGTTCTATTAGCAAAAAGTACCTGATTAAATCTCTGGGCATTTTCCAAAATCTTCCTTTCCTCCTTCAGACAGTTACAGATGACCATAGACATCTGAATTGGATCTTCTTGAAAATTATCCTAGATTTGAGTGATTAGAATACAAATAAATTAAAAATCAGAATGCTTAAACCATTGTGTATTATAAGTTGATATAAATTTGTTCCTATTCCCTAAGAAACCTCATCTCTCGTCTATTAAATTTTACATAAAATAAAAATACTCTTTTTACAAATTATGACAAAAGGTGCTTTAGCTTTCCAATTAAGTGCAGGTACCTAAAGTACTTTTTTTTTCTTTTTAAGTCGAGGTCTTACTCCATCACTCAGGCTGGAATACAGTGGCACGATCATGGCTCACTGCAGCCTTGAACTTCTGGGTTCAAGCAATCCTCCTGCCTCAGCCTCCCAAGTAGCTGGGACTTCAGGCACGTGCCAAGTCTGGCTAATTTTTAAAATTTCTTTTGTAGGTACAAGATATTGCTGTGTTGTTCAGGCTGCTCTTGAAGTCTTGGTCTCAAGTAATCCTCTTGCCTTGGCCTCCCAAAGTACTGAGATTACAGGCGTGAGCCACCATGCCTGGCCTAAAGTACTTTTTGATTCAAAACCAAAGTATGTTCATAAAAGGTTCATATAATATTTTTACTTTACTATCTTTCCATATTTTTTGAGGCCAATTATCTTCTATTAGGATCCTGAAACAATGCAAAAAATATAAAAACTACCCATTATATTCCTCAATTAATGTATCTGTTGGTCTATGCTTTGAATTACACCAAAGATATTCACATTTATATTTTCTGTCGCCATTGTCAAAGCTAGATTACAAATTACTGGCCATTATGGCTCTTTATAGAGGTACATTCATGCAAAGTCTATGAGAACAGATTTCTGTAAAGTTAATCTCATTTCCTCAACCATTAGTTAAATTATAAAATCACAGATATACACAGATTCAGAAAGGAAAGAAAGAAAAAAAAAAGCAAGCTTCCAATGACCTAAGTTGAAAAGTTTGGTTGTGTTGTATGAAACAAAATGATAGCTTTCACCTCCATTAAAAAAGAAAAGTTCTGTTAATACAGAAATATATGGTAGTCAGGCTAAGGGCATTCTGGGAGCGCATCTGGAGAACTCCCAAAACTTGGTGGCATATTCTCTGGCTCTCCCTCTGACTTCTTCTTCCAGGGGAGGGCAGTCCACCAGAAGCAAGGCAAGGAAGAGGGTGTGTTCGTGAAGCCACCTGACTTCCCAGGGAAACCAAACCTTTCCAGACTTAATCCTCTTCTTTAGACCAAGGACCTAGATCGAGTTGACCACTAACATTCCCTGGAGCTTTAATAGGTTATTGTAGCTCATTGTTCTTAAAATATAGCCTCTTCTCTTTAACTATGAAAAATTTTTAGCAAAACAAAGTCATAGTATCACATTTTTTCAGAATTACTGACATCTAAGAGGCAATACACTTAAACCTGAAAATTCTTTGTTAATAAAACAAATGGATATTTTATTTTACGTGTGCTACAAATATTAGCCATATAAAGTGAGCATATTTACACTCTCTGTGATGTCTCTAAATGCCTGTGTGTGCTCAACAGTATCTGCTGAATGAAGAAAACTGTCTTACGTAAACTTGAGAACACATCAGCTAAAACACAAAAACCAGGTCGTACCTGAAGGTTCCGCTTGCTCTTCCTAATGTTATGCTGCAACAAGAAATTGTTCTCCAAAGAAAAGCGACTGTACTGATCATCCAGCTGCGACAGGAGGTCATGGAAACGGATAGTGGCGAATGAAACATCATTGGCAGCGTGTTCCCTGAGAGAGTGACATTTACACATTTCATTCTAGAAAGGAATGTCTGCTTGAAAGGCACAAAGCCAACATTGCTTTCCTTACTGAAATTGTTAAAAATAGTGTTTTCTTAGATTTCATTTTCTTCTTTTGAAACTGATGTTGCTTTTAGCAGTAGTTTCCACAATATATCTATTTTGTGAAATTAGCATGAAAAGTTACTATAACTCTTAAGAGACTGCACATGAAACCGTGCATGGTGATTATCTCTGGAGGGGAAAAAAATGAGCAGGTGCCTTCCCTTTCTATGTCAAATACTTTCAGAATGGTTACAATTTTTATAATCAGCAAATAATACATTTTAAAGCAGAACACCTATCAGTTTTAAGAAGTAGCTCCTTAATTTTACTACCCTCTTCATATTTCTAATTTCACCATACTCTGGCTTTAGTTACTGCTTTTAAGTTACATATTTCTATAGCCTGGATCCTAAGTTGGAAAATTATTCGTGTCAGTATGATGTAACTTGTCCAAAGCATTTAGGAGTACATATCGTAAGTTAAATTTAGCCACACACACAAAAAAGAGTTAAATGACTAGTATATTTAGCTTGGTAGAGAAACCCCATGCCATTTCTTAAATCAACAAACTTTTCTGCAGCAGATAATCCTAATGGCCCTTGATGAGATCATCTTCCTGTAAACATTGCCCCAAGTCACTGAATCAACGAGTATTTCTAAGGTGCAGATAAACCTCTTCCTCTGATCTATGAGTTTTCCTTACCAGTCTTGCTTTTCTAGCCACTGTGCCAGGTACTGTCTGATTTCCATGGGAAAATTGTCATCATACAGCTGGTGAACCTGCTCCAGGAACTTGGAGTCCAGCTGCTGGAGCTTGAACCACTGAGACATCCTGCAGGAAGCAGAACATACATCATGAACAGAAATGCATTCATGTTTCCATGCTGCCACCTAGTGCCATGACACTTGTCAACATCTCACTTCATCCAAGACAAAAATTGTCCCAGAAATATATATAAATAAATAAATATATATATTGAGTTGGGAATCTCACTCTCTCACCGAGACTGGAGTGCAATGGCACGATCATGGCTCACTGCAACCTTGACCTCCTAGACACATGTGATATGCCTACCTCAGCCTCCCAAGTAGCTGGGACTACTGGTATGCATCATCGTGCCCAGTTAATTTAAATTTTTTGTAGACATGAGGTCTCTCTATGTTGCCCAGGCTGGTCTCAAACTCCTGGGCTCAAGCAATCCACCTGCTTCAGCCTCCCAAAATGCTGGGATTACAGGCATGAGACTCCACACCCAGACCAGAAATATATTATTTAAAAGGGATTTATATTCTAAAGGTTTTTTTTTTTTTAATTCAAGGGGAGCAGGCTTGTTAGATAGGAGTATTGTGTGATGGTGAGGCCTGGGTTTCTATCGATCCCATCACCCAGTGGTAGACATGGCACTCAGTGGGTGGTTTTCAGCCCTTACCCCCCTTCCTCCCCCATTAGGAGTGCCCCAATGTCTTGTTCCCATTCTTGAATCATGTGCATATAGTATTTAGCTCCTGCTTATTAGGGAGAACATATGGTACTCAATATTTCTGTTTCTATTATAACTTGCTCAGGATGATGGTCTCTAGATGCATCCATGTTGCTGAAAAGGACATGGCTTCATGCTTTTTTATGGCTGCATAGTATTCCATGATGCACATGTACTATATGTTCTTTTTTTCTTTTTTTTTTTTGAGTTGGAGTCTCACTCTGTTGCCCAGACTGGAGTGCAATGGCCACTCCCGGCCACCGCAGCCTCGACCCACTGGGCTCCAGCGATCCTTCCGCCTCAGCCTTCCAAGTAGCTGGAACTACAGGCGTGTGCTACCACGTCCGGCTGATTTTTGATTTATTGTAGAGATGAGGTCTCGCCAACTTGCCCAGGAGGGTCTCGAACCCGCGGGCTCAGGCAATCCACTCACCTCAGCCTCCCAAGGCACGGGATTACAGGCTGAGCCACTGAGCCCGGCTACCATATGTTCTTTATCCAGTTCATCACTGATAGCCACCTAGGTTGGTTCCATATTTCTGCTATTGTGGATAGTGCTGTGATAAACATGCTCATGCAGGTGTCTTTTTGGTAGAGTGATTTTTGCTCCTTTGGACACAGACCCAGGAGCGGGGTTGCTGGATCAAATGGCAAGTCGACTTTTAATGCTTTGAAAAAATCTCCATACTGAGAAAACCTGTTTTTAATAGAGTTTTGGGGTCAACTTTTTCTTCTTCTCCAGGAATCACATCTTCAGGTCTTTGCTCAATTGTCAAAATATCAGGGTAGCCTTCTCTGGCCCCTTATTTAAACTGTAACCACCTCCCACCCTAGAAAACGTGTTCCTCTTCCCTGATGGATTTTTCTTCATAGCATTTACCACCACAGCCTGACCTATCACAAATTTTTTTTTTTTTTAGTTTTTGCCTGTTGTCACCTGAAGGGAAGGACTGGTGGGGGTTGGGGGGTGAGTCCGTTTACTGCTGTATCCTCAGAACAATGTCAGGCACATAGTAGGTTTTCTATAAATATGTCTTTAAAATACATTTGCATTTAATCAAATAAATAAATGTAAAACGTTATTTTAATTAGACTTGCTTTAAGACAAATCATAAGACCTCTCCAAAAATTATTCTGCAAATTACAGTACATTTGTAATGTAACACAGAGTTTTAAACTGGTATTTTCTATTTTATGGTTCATACAGCAAAATTATTTTTGTTTACATGTTTAAAATTAAGAGATATACTTTCTTCTTTGCCTACTGCAAATAAATCTGACATGAAGTTTTAAATCTCAGTAATAATTTTTTTAAAGAGTGAAACAACATCATTAAATGTAATTTGAAAGGATAAAGTAACACTTATCTCTTTGGGAAACTGCTAAGTCAATTTTTATATAGTGATCCTGAAGATGAAAAATCACAACAAAATCCTGATTTAAGGATGTCTATTAGGAAAACGAAGAGCCTCCCGTGACCACCATGGAACTTCAGATTTTTATCAGCACAGGACAGGCAACATTTAGCATGGCTACAAGTGAATCCTGTCCTGCCAGATCTCTGGGGAAGGGGTCTGGATTTTCAGGTGGGGCATGGAAGAGTGTGCATGCTGCTTGTCATCGAGCATGGGTGTGCAGGCATGAAGTCATGCCTACTCCACCAATGTCCCGCCAAAGGAGGGCACAGCACTGTCTCGCCGACAAAGCTAGTTACGATCTGGGATGCCAGTAGACATGGACCCAAGGCCACTCCCCGTGGAGCTCAGGCTGGAGCAATTTTGTTTTTCATTTCCAATGCATCTCACCTGGGCAAAAGGCCCCAGGTACGCGGCTCTCTCCCTCTCTGCTAGGGGTCTAATAAGGATATACCAAAAGCACGCAAGCTGGACTGCTCATCTCTTATTATCCATGTGAACCTGGGCAGCTTACTCCCCTAGCAACAAGGCGGGTGGTTGTTAAGGCTGGATGAGCTGGTCATTCACAGCCCCTGGCACAGAACAGGTGTGTCAGTAGACTCATGTGAACAAACCCAGAACGCACCTCGTCTTCTCACAAAAGCTGTTACCAACCTAGGGAGTGGTACGACCACTCCAAATCACTGGGCTCAAGCCCCAAATTTAGGGTTGGCTCCTTCCTCTCTAGTCCCAAGACTTGCTGCATCCCTGCCTCCAACACTTTGCCCTCCCAATCCAGCCTCTGCTGCACATAGGTTGGACCACATCCCATCATTCTCCTGGACAAAAATGCTACAGTTTGCCCATTCCTAGGCTGACTGCCACCCCGTCCCATCTTCATCCACCAACAAAGCAACCCAATCACCAAATTATTTACTGTTGTTCTGACTGTGACTAACATGTCTGCTTTGTTCCAGCTGCTACTCACCCTTGCAAACAGTCTCCCCACAAATCAGGCTCTAAATCCTACAGCATTCAACTCTAGGTGCAAACGCCCCTTCTGCAAAAGCTGTGTGTGACTTACCCAGAGACAACTAAGATTTCTTTGCCTTGTGCCTCACTGCATTCTGTCTATTAGAACGTCACTTCCAGTCTTTCTTGTGAGGCTCTATAATGCCTCCATTGCAGGATTTAAGCTCCAGAGTCCCAGGATGAGGTAGGGGGCATTTTCCTTTTTAACATCCTCCAGACCTTGGATAGTATCCTGCATTTAGTATGTGCTCAATACAGTGTGTTGAATTGAAATCATGAATGTTTGGAGGGAATTAGAAAGGAAGAAACAAACCCTACGACGATCCCACAAGTGAGTCCAGCACCTTCATTAAGTAATGGTTGCACAATGGATTGTGCTGGAGTCTCAAGTCCTATTTCTGTCCCATAAAAACAACTCCCTTTCTAATATATCCTAACACTCAAAGCACAATCAACCACACATCCACATACCTACCCCAGAGTCGTCAGATTGGGTTTTTTTTCACGAGTAATTCTATTATTTGGGGATTTGCAGGAACTAAACATCACTTTTAACTTCCAAGAAGACATTAAGTGCCTCCATCCTTAAACAGAGACGCATAATTAAGATCTCAAAGTCACATACCCATTCATTGGTTTTCATGAGCATTTACTGACCTGCCACCTTGTGCCCCAGCGGGGGCGAGGATTCAACTAAAGCAGCAATTACACACAGCACGTCGGGTGCCAAGACGACTGAGGTTGCCCACACAGGGTGCGAGCTCGAATCTGGACAGTTCTCGAGGATGGCACACCACAAATGACACTTTCTGCGAAAAGAAGAAAATGCGACTGTGAAGGAAAGGGGCGGAAGCGAAGGTAAGTGGGAACGTGCAGCGTCTTTGGGGGGGTATTCTATTTCAGTCATCTTTGCCGCCAGGAAAACCGTGACATCACCAGGAACAGGTGGTTCTGCTGCCATCTAGGATGCTCGGGACGCGCTCTCCCTGGGACCACGGATTCCCCATCTGCGCTGGAAGCCCGTCCTGGCCCCACGACCTCAGGCCCCCTGTCCCCGCGCGTCCCACCCCAGGCTCCGGAGCCTCAGGGTCACTCACTCTGCGCAGCACCCGGAGGAGCGAGAGGGGCGCTGCGGGGAGGCCTCCGCTGGGTCTGGGGTCCGGCGAGCGCGTCCCGGAAGCAGCCGGACCCTCGGCAAACTTAGCTCAGAAAAGCGAAAGCAGCCGGCGAAAGAAAAGGCAGCGCCGGCGCCCGACCTCCTCCCGCCTCCGCCAATCAACGCAGCGCTGCAGCGCTCAGCCAATCAGACGCGGCTGTTCCACGGACGTTGCCACCTCCCCCGGCGGCGGCTGCATTCCGGGTTGGGGCGGGGCCAGCGAGCGGGTGACCGCGGCTGCGGGTTGTGTTGCAACGCGTCGCGCGGGAGGCTCCGGTTGCATGTTTCAGAGAACTAAAAGGAAGTTCTGTGTATGCAGATGCCCAAACTTGGAGATCCCTGCATTAGCCCCATCACCGAGCACCCAGGCAGAGGACATTGTAGAAGCTCAGCTTAAGCAACTAACCTCCAGGTGTCAAGCCCAGGGCGTGCTATTGCGTCCTTGTTTTCCTGGGCTGTATGGTTGATTGTGCTTTGAATGTTGTTTAGATGGATGGGACGCCTCCATTCCTGAGATACTTTCTTCCCTGGTGATGGTGACCACACACCTTCCTTGCCTCTTCCTTCCTCTCTGGCATTCTCCATCATCTCCACTTCTACTGCCAAGCCATTGCATGTTCAGTGTTGTCAGTGCCCAGACCATGGCTGGGTCTTTACCTACGCTTGTCCTCATGCTGTGCTGTGATGGCCTCACCTACAGCTTTCTGTCCTAGATGGAGGGCTCCTAGGTATGCCATCCACACCTCTCCTCTGAGCTTCCCACCCACACGGACAGCCCCCACTTGACTCTGCAGTATTGGATGGCCCGTGAACTCTGCAAACCATGCTCAGAACCAAACTCATCATCTTCTCAAACCTACTCTTTTTCTAGAAGTAGTATATGCCACAAACTTGGGAGTCATCTTTGACATTGCCTTCTCCCTCACCCCCTACACCTGATCCTTCCTTGCTTCTTCCTTCCTCTCTGGCATTCTCTCTCCATCATCTCGACTTCCACTGCCAAGCCATTGCATGTTCAGTGTTGTCAGTGCCCAGACCAAGAATCAGCCTTGCTGATTCTTCCTCCTAATTATTTCCTATCTCATCTACTTCTCTCTCCTGGCTACCTCCCTATTCTCTCTGAAGATTCCCAAATGACTGCCTTACTTCAGCTCTTAGCTCCCTTTTAGTCTATTCTCCATAAAGCAGTTTTTGTGATTATTGTTATTTTTAATTGCAAAGCAGATCATGTCATTTGTCAACCTGAAAATTCTATGATGACTTTTCTTTGCTCTTATAAAATTTAAATTTCTTAATACAGTCTATAAAGTGATTCTCCTATCACTTTCTCTAACTCTATCTTGTGCCACTTTTTCCTTTGTTTACTTCAGCATTTTAGTTCTTCAAATAAGCCAAAATCTTTCCCCAAACTCAGGACATTCTCACCAGCAGCTCTCTATCTGGAAAATCCCTTGAACCAACATCTCCCTCCCCCAACATCTTTGCCGGCTAACTCATCTTTCAGGTCTTAGGTTAAATGTTGCATCCCAGGTAGCCATCACAGAAGCCAGGTTAGTTAGGTTTTCTTGGATTGGATGCCCATAAAACCAATTGGTTCCTTCGAGTACATGGGATTTGAGGCAAGCCTGGAATAATCAGGCAGTTCTGGGTAGAAGGATCTAAATATATGGAAAATGCATATATATGTATATATTAATTTTTATTTTTTCCACATCTGTATGCTCTATCTTCTTGTCATGCATGTAGCTTCACAAAGCCAGTGCCCAGCTAGTGAAAGCAATGACTCTGCTACCAAAGTAGCAGTGAAACCTCCTTCTGTGCAAAGAGATGCCAGGCTACCAGAAGAGTCCCTTCCATACTGCCCTGTTCTAAGGACCAGGACAATGTTTTGTTGTTCTCTGTGAAGAACTGACTCTAAGAAGGCTAAATTGCATGTTAAAAATATATTTTCTGGCTGGGGGCGGTGGCTCAAGCCTGCAATCCCAGCGCTTTGGGAGGCTGAGGCAAGAGACTTGCCTGAGCCCGCAGGTTTGAGACCAGCCTGGGCAACATGGTGAGACCTCGTCTCTACAATAAAAATCAAAAAATTAGCCGGACGTGGTAGTGCATGCCTGTAGTTTCAGCTACTTGGAAGGCTGAGGCAGAAAGATTGCCGGAGCCCAGCAGGTGGTAGGCCATGAGCGTGCCACTGCACTCCAGCCTTGGCGGTAGAGCAGGATTCCAACTCAAAATATATATTATATATATATTTCTGGTACAACAAAACTTGCCTGGAGAGCAGGATGGAGAAATTAAATAATCTTAACTTCTGCAGACAGGATTATTTGGCACTCCAGATCCTGATTGCTTCCTTCACTATGTTTTATACCAGTTCGTTGTACTGTCCTACTGCAATACCAAACTATAGGCCTTCATCACTTCAGAGCTGGAAGACTACCTTTCTCCTGTCTCTTTCCCATCCACAGTGTTTGCCACATTAATTCCCTAAACCATTACACTGATAGAGTCGTTTCCTGTTCTAGAGCCTTAGCAACTCTCCTGGCATTGGAACACAAACGTCTGCTAGGCTGGAACCTCCACAGCATGTCCCTCCCTTCTTTCCAGCCTGTCTCCCATTGTCCCATTACTCAGCGAAGCGGGTCCAGCTCCAGCCCTTCCCCTATTCCTGACTTCTGCCCCACTGCACATACTCAGTGGCAAGTCCTGCCTCCTCCTACTTCACTTTCCAAACTCTTATCCAACTCTTATCCCATATTCCCCTTCTAGAACCACCTCAAACTGTAGCGACAAATCTGATCTCCAGATGACTATATAATATGATATATAATATATGTGTCTCTATGTATTTTGACAATAACCATGTGCTGCCTTATATTTTGGTTTTTGAAGTGTCCAAGACTTAGGAAGACAAACTGTATTTTATGTGTTACTACTAAAATACTGGCTGCTTTAAAAAGGAATCAAACCAAAACAAAAACCTGGAAACCAAAAATGGGAAGATCCAAAGACATGATGGCCATCTCATAACAGCTTGGGAAGCGATGTTGCTATGTCAACAATGTCAAATTTGCCAGAGACACACAACTAGGAAAAACAGCTCATGCCATGTCTGGTAGATTGTATTATTTTCCAATTTTTTTTTTCCTCTTCCCACCCTTGCCATGGTTCACAGGGTAGAGTGTTCCTTTCTGTGTGCTAACTCTGACCTTGGCCATGTGACTTGTTCTGGCTAAAGGCTTGTGAGCAGTTGTGACATGCACACCAATGTGAAACTTTGCATGTTCCTTGTGATCAACTTGGCCTTGTGGGCTCCTTCCCCGTGCCAAGAAACAGCATGACTCAGGTTTACCCATTGCTAAATCAGTATTCTAACAGGCTAGCATGCCGAGGGGCTAAAACCAACTGGATGAAATTTGAAACAATAGATGCAAAGACCTGTATTGGGTTTAAAAGAAAAGAGTAACAAATGACAAGGTATGCTCAGTCACTAGCAATCCATCAGAAACAATGGGTAAGATGAAATTTACTATTTTACCATCCCTGAATTGGTGAACAGTCCAAGGTGAGTCAAGGATGGTGAGGAGTCTAGAAACATCACTGATAAGTAATTGAGGCATTGGAGTAACTCATAAATTCACATGACATTACAGTGGAAAAATTAAAAAACCATTTCAGACCTCCCATTTGGTGGACATTTATTTTTGCTTGTAGAAGACAGTATCATTCCTATTCTTCATTCACCACTTCTTTTATTCCCCAATTACCGAGTTGTATTTATTTAATTTGTTATACCTACTTTGTTACACAAAGCATTTAAAGCAACTTATAGTAGAAATATCTATAATAACTAGAAATATAAAAAATACAATGCGACCTACAAGCCAAGGCAGAAGGATATGATCAGTTTCATTGTCCTCATTATTTGAAATTAGGAAGGATCTAGTGATATTTTCAATAATGGCCACATTATTCCCTTCTCTGTTGTCAACACCTCTTTGCAATGTGACTGTAGCTCCTTCCAGCAAGAGGAAGGGACTGATTCCCCAACCTTTGAATCTGGGCTGGCTTATGGCTTGCTTTGGCCAGTATCATATGGCAGATGTGATCTTGTGTCATGGATCCTCAGCCTCAAGAAGCCTTCCCTACTCCACTCTCAGCACCCTGCCCAGCCCTATGCCATGCCAGACCGGTCTACTGCAGGATGAGAGACTGCACAGGCCACAGCTTGAGTCAAGGCAGTTACTTAAGTTCAAGCCTCAGGTGTGCGTGACAGAGCCCCAGTAAGATGAAGCGGGCCTGACCCAGAGGAGCGGACTTCCCAGCTTACCCTCGACTTATAAGTACTGGCAAACATGGTTGTTTCGCCCCATTGAGTTTGGGGAATAGTCTGGTTTGTTATGTAGCAATAGACCACAGAGACAGAGCTTATAGGGAAGCAAAGCATCTCACAACTGAATTCTCGAACAAAATCTCTCAAGTGGAGATATCCCATTGCCCTTCTCCTACCATAAGTATTTCCCCTGGTGTCTTTCATCCCCAAGGAGTAATTTATCCGGATGTCTTTACCCTATCCCCATAGAAACACTTCCTGGCTCTGCGCTCTTTCTTTATAGCCATGATCTGTTTCAAAATGGCAATAAATCTGATGAACAGATTTATAGTAATGTATTTAGAGATGTTCCCTCTCCACTTCACTAGCAGATTGAGTTTTAGCTATATTTTTCTGATGTTGGTAGTAAAGTCAGACATCTGATACTAGACGTTTCTAAAAATGCCAGGCAATGTCTCCTCACCCTTTCTCTTATCCAATTGTAAGCCTTGCTGCAATGCAACCTGAGAATGTCACTTAATCCGTCACATTTGTTCATCTGTCATATAAGGGAAGTGACATAAAGGATTTCCGAAATTCCTTACAGTTCTCTGGATTTGGGTTTTGTATAGTCACTTTGTGTGTGTGTGTGTGTGTGTGTGTGTGTGTGTGTGTGTGTGTGGTGTTTTCCCCTGTTAATAAGTACAGGAGGCCTTCTAGATAGCAGCTGTTTAAAATGCAGGCATGCATTTCAGGGTTTGAACAAAATTGCATTATATACATGACATAGTTCTCAGTCTATCACCCAGGCTAGAGTGCAGTGATACTATCACAGTTTACTGAAGCCTCAACCTGCTAGGCTCAGGCAATCCATCCTTTCACCTCAGCTTCCGAAGTAACTGGGACTACAGGCACACACCACCAAGTCCGGCTAATTTTTGGAGACAACCCTATGTTGTCTAAGTTGGTCTCCAACTCCTGGGCTCAAACAATACTCCCGCCCTGGCCTCTCAAAACACTGGAATTACAGGTGTGAGCCACTGAGCCAGGCCAACCTATGTTCCTTATATTACCCCAGAGTGGCCCATTGACTAGAATTCTATTGACGATTACACTGTAATCATTTTTCAGACGGTTTTACAATATTCTTGGACTTACACAAATCTAGTATAAGGACGTGACCAGATATGGATGAAAGACTTATGCAGAAAGGCGTTCATTGCAGCTTCACCGTAATAGTGAAAAAATCAGAAACAACCTATTTTTTCAACCAACAAATTAAAGCACAATTCATACGATGGAATATCAACGCTATGCTTTCAAAGCCTATTTAATTACACTGGAAAGTATACAGAAAATTAAATGAACACGATGGAGAGAAAACATAGTGAGATCCTATTATTGGAATAATATATAGAAATGTGCATAGATGGAAACAGAGAAAGAGGGATGGGAACTATTCTGAAACGTTCACTCTTCAGGGCGGTGGATTACTTCTACATAATTTTTTGTATGTCTACCACGCCCAGCACTTCCCTCCTGTGCTTTTTTTTTTTTTTGAGTTGGCGTCCCACTCGGTCGCCCAGGCTGGAGTGCAGCGGCCGCTCCCGGCCATCGCAGCCTCGACCTGCTGGGCTCCGGCGACCCTTCCGCCTCGGCCTTCCGAGCAGCTGCAACTACAGGCGCGCGCGACGATTTCTCTTCAGAACAAATAAATCTGTGCTCTCAAGGCGTGGGAGTGAGTGCAGCCGGAGCCCGTGCACACGACTGCGGGTGCGCGCGCCGCAGCCGCGCTAGCCCAGCCAGCCAGCGCGCGGCGGGAGGGGCGCGACTGCTGGGAAGAGCCGACCACGTGCTTTCGGGGAAACAGCCCCGGAGCGAGAAGGCGCGGGATTGAGAGGAAACCGAAAAGCGAAAGTCAGCGTCTCAGGCGCAGCGCGCAGGCGCCGCCCGGGGCTTTCCCGCGAGCCGCCCCGGCCTGTCTGTGGCTCCTCCTGGCCCGAATGCGGGACCAGTACCAGGGAGGCCGGTGCGCGCACGCGAGCGTGTCAGCCCCGCACGGTTCGAGATCCGGGGCGGGTAGGTCCCTTAGCTTCGGAGAGGGCGCACTTCCTCGTTTCTGTACTTCGGCGCTGGAGTCCCGGCCACTTCCACCTTCCCTGCCTACCTTCGCTGCCTACACGTCCTTCCCCCCGCCCCCCTTCGCTGTCCACACAGTCTGCACACGCGGAACTCAGTTCGTGTTGGTGATTGAGCTTGGACCCGCTCCCAACCGGGGTGGTTGTCCTGAAGCCAGGGAAGAGGACTGACGTTCCTGTTAGATCTGCAAAGGGCCTTCCTCTTTACCGTGCAGTTTACAGAAATCCTGCCATGCAAATGGATGTTGGTTTTGCCCAGTTAAAAGAACACAGGACCAGCTATATAATTTGCAGGGCCGAGCGCAAAATGAGAACGTGGGGTCCCTTATGTAGAATATATTAAGAGTTTCATGGCCAGGCACGTGGCCTGTAACCCCAGCATTTTGGGGAGGCCAAGTGGAAGGATCAAGTGAGGCCAGAAGTTAGAGGCCAGCCTGGGCAACACAGGAGACACTATCTCTACATAAAATTTAAACAATGTTTTCAAGAAGGCAACAGAGCATTAAACCAAGCATAGAGCCCTTCTGAGGATCCCACCCTATGAAAGCCACCCTAGGTGAGAAATTAGGGGGCATCTCTTCTGCTGGAATCTTGTTAGATGTTCACTTAAAACAAATGAAAGCCGGGCTCGTGGCTCAGCCTGTAATCCCGCGCCTTTGGGAGGCTGAGGTGAATGGATTGCCTGAGCCCGCGGGTTCGAGACCCGCCTGGGCAGGCGAAACCTCATCTCTACAATAAATAAAAAAATCAGCCGGGCGTGGTAGCGCGCGCCTGTAGTCCCAGCTACTCGGAAGGCTGAGGCGGAAGGATCGCCGGAGCCCAGCAGGTCGAGGCTGCGGCGGCCGGGAGCGGCCACTGCACTCCAGTCTGGGCGACAGAGTGAGACTTCAACTCAAAAAAAAATAAAAAAATAAAATAAAATAAATAAAAAAATAAAAACAAACAAACAGACAAAAAAAAACAAACAAATGAAAACTTAGATATAATAAAGAAACATTTTATAGCACCTGTCCCGTTTAAAAGCCTCTGCTGGCTTCCTACAGCATTTGCAATAAAGTTCAGAGAGCCTGGCTTTCCAATTTGGCCATGCAGCATTATTCTCACCTGCCTCTCTCCCTCATCTGTCCCACTCGTCTCACACTTCACCAACTCCCCTCTGTCCCCTTGGCCTCTCTGTCACTCCAATACACCAGGCGTTTGCCTGTCTCGGTCCTGTGCATGCATACACTGTTCTTTGGAATGTTCTCCTGGCTGTGTTAGTTCCTTCCTTTGCTTTGCTTCTTGGTTTGCCTGCAAAACTAAGCTAGACTTTTCTTGGTCTGTAGGTCTTGGCCCATCTTCTCAGAGACACCATCATTGATCTCTCCTGCCTGTGACTCTGTATCATATTTACAATCCCCACAGCACTTATTAAATCTGTCCTAGTTATTATTTGCTTATCTGTTTTCATCTCTTCTTACCAGAGTGTAAGTTCATAGCAGGAGGAGCTTTGTGCTGAAAGCCTTATGGGATTTCATGAGAGAATTAAGCCTGATGTCTCAAGGCATCTGTGTGTGTGATATATGTATCTAGGGTGGCTCTCTTATGTGTCTAGAGTGGCGCCATAGACCATCCTTGGGAGAACTGAGAGAATGGTCAAGCAAAGCACTTTCTGCATCTTGGGGTTCAGATAGAAAACCCTGATTAAGAAAGGCCATGCCTGATACAGAGTAGTCCTCAAAAATATGTTTTGGATGAATGAATAAATGAACATCACTAACCAACACTGGGATTAGGAATCACAGGTGAATTCAGCCATAGAACTGGCTCTAAGACTTATGGAGCCACAGTTGAGGGGGAAGAAAGCAATGATGATGTACATTTGAAAATCTCCCCTGAAGGACTTTCATGAGAATGCCACTCCTGCACACGCCTCTCCATTCTCCACCCTCTCTGGATGGCCTCTAGTTTCTTTCCATCTGTGACAGGCTGTGAGATGTGTAAGAGGATGATTGCCAAGCCTAACAGAAGAGTGTTGTGTAGGACTTTTGCCAGGGGCAGTAGTAGTAATGCCCCCATGTTAGGCAAACATGAGATCACACCTAGATCAAAAGGAGGTTAGAGTGAGTTGATAATCAAACTATAATTCTAGACTCTCTATAGAGCTTCAAAATTAAGGGTAAAGTGACGTAGAGGAAGTCCTATGTTGTGTGATCAAAAGCAAGTGTGTTTTGGTTCACCAAAAAAAAAAGTATAATATGGGGATTGTTTCTTGACTTTAGAGTTGGAGGGCATTACGAGAGAATTCTGGCTCAATTTTGCAGATAGACCAGGAAGCAAAGAAAAGGAACTAATTATCACTGTCTGCGATGTGTTCAAACACTAAGTCATTAGAAATATTTATTAGAGGCCAGACTGTGCTAGATTCTAGGGCTGTAACTTTGATCAAGGCTGTCTTGGTCTCCATACATAGAGAGCTAGCCTAGAGTCTGATGAAGACAGATGTGCATTTATACCAAAGGCCACAAACTTGTGGTGGGGGACCCAGAGGAGGCTCTGGACAAGGCATGGCATGACCCGTCATTCTTGCACATGCATGTGCGTGTGTGTGTGTGTGTGTGTGTGTGGCAGGAAGTCTTTCCAGAGCTTGGGAGATGTGTGAACGTTGTCCAGGTGGGGGGTAGATAGGATGGGGTTGGAGAACTTAGAGGATGAAGCAGAGGGAGGTGGAGAACAGGGGAGAGGGAGCATCAAAGAGACTGAGAGGAGCTCAGTCAGTCTTGTGTGTGTGTTTTGGAGGATGAGAAGCCATTGGAGGAAGTGATAAGGGATGAGTTGAAGACTAAGAGGAGAATAAATAAAATCTGATGCTGGAAACATCTGTTGAGACGTATGATCTTTATCCAGAGCTGGGATTCTTAGTTACTTTTGTGCTATGGACTCCTTTGGCAGTCTGACATCAAAGAATATTAAAAAGGAAACTAATGGCATTGAAATATATCAAGCCAGCTTTGTGATATATTAAAACCAACTTTGTGACACAGCAATAAAAGTGCTTCTTTATTAATGGTGTTAAATAACACGATCTAAAAGTGGGTCTAATGAATGCAATTTCAAAATTGTACTTAGCGTAGACAATATTTTGAGATAACGGTAACAACTGTGATATAGTTTGAGTGTCTGTCCCCTCCAAGCCTCATTTGAAATATGGTCCCCAATATTGAAGGTGAGGCCTTGCGGGAGGTGCTGGGGTCATGGGGGTGGGTCCCACACGAATGGCTTGGTGATGGTCTTGCGATAAGTGAGAGTTCTCACTCGATTAGTTCACTTGAGAGCTGGTTGTTTAAAAGAGCTGGGCACTCTCACCATGTGACATGCCTGCTTCCTCTTCACCCTCCACCATGACTGTAGCTTCCGGAGGCCTCACCAGGAGCAGATCCTGGTGCCATGCAGAACCACAAGCCAAATACACTTCTTTTCTTTATAAATTACCCAACCTCAGGTATTTCTTCATAGCAACTCAAAACGGACTAACACAACCTGTAATACGATGTAGGTATGGTATGGGTTATGATTTGCTGCCCCTATTCACAATTGATGGAAATTCTAAACTTCATTTAGAAGTTAGTGGAAATAAAACTATAACTTTTGCCATTTAAATTCAAGAGCCCCTTCAATCCTGTCCATACACCCCAGATAAAAATGGCTTATGTGGAGTGTCGTGAGCCATTTAAAATTTTAAGCAGGAGAGAAATGACCCAATTTATTTTAAATAGAACCCTCTGTCTACATATGAAGCTGTATGAAATGATTTGCTGTATTTGCCATAAAGAAGTTGCAGAGGCCGGGTTTGGTGGCTCAGCCTGTAATCCCAGCACTTTGGGAGGCCGAGGTGAGTGGATTGCCTGAGCTTGTGGGTTCGAGACCCGCCTGGGCAACTTGGCGAGACCTCATCTCATCAAAAATTAGCTGGGCGTGGTAGCGCATGCCTGTAGTTCCGGCTACTTGGAAGGCTAAGGCGGAAGGATTGCCGGAGCCCAGCAGGTCGAGGCTGGGGTGGCCAGGAGTGTGCCACTGCACTCCAGTCTGGGCAACAGAGTGAGACTCCAACCCCCACCCCCCAAAAAAAAGATGTTGCAGAGAATGTCCTTCCCGTGTTTTTGTGATATCCCCTTTTGTGAAGACTTGTTTAAATATTCTGTCTTATAGCAGTGGTCACACAATTGTATAGCTTTGTCAGAATTCACAGACTGATACACCCAAAAAGGTGAATTTTATTGTATGTAAATTATACTTCAATAAGCCAGACTTTTAAAAAGGCAATCAGTCTAATCAATACCTATTTGTGGTCAGTTTGGGGGGAAAAAAGACATCTCTATCTCTTTTGTGATAGAAATTGGAGCATGTATGCACTGAGGCCAATTTGGTAAGTCTGGACTGTGTAATTATCTGGTGCTAGAGAGGAGTGCTAGGATGACTTGATCCTTAATTCTGTTTCTTCTACTACAGGGAGTTGCATGGGCCTCCTGAATCATGTGAGGTAAAGAAAATTTGAGTTTGCCAGAGGTATATTCATTCTTTATGGTCCTTTGCGGGGTGGGGAGCTTCCCTGACACCTTAGATGTTGATGAAATCCAATGGCTAGTTACCTTCTTTCAGCACTTATTCCAGATAAACAAAGCCATTGATAGTCAGTATAATTGGCTAAAATGATTCTTTACATTAAAAAGAATTTGAAAAAAGATTAGCAAAATACATACATATGATTGATCTGGGATGGGTGAAGGGAGAAGTGAAAATGTGACTAATGTTTCAAAACTAAATCTATATTTGATTTCATTAAATGTGTTTATTTGCTACTAGTTTGTTATTTACAGTGTGTTTTTGTCACTCCAAATTCATATGTTGAATTGCTGCCCCCCAATGGGATGATATTTGTAGGTGGGGCCTTTGGGAGTTAATTAGATCAAGTGTGTGACCCTTTGGATTAGGATTAGTGCTCTTATAAAAGACTCCAGAGATCTCTCTAGCCCTCTTTCTACCATGTGAGTCTGAGGAATTAATAGTCTACAACCTGGAAGAGGAACCTCATCAGAACTCCATGGATCATACTGGTACTCTGATCTTGGACTTCCAGCTTCCAGAACTGTGAGAAATTTTGTTGTTTATAAGCCACCCAATCTGTGGTACTTTGTTATAGCATCCTGAATTGACTAAATTGGCAGAAAAAATATTCCGCTGTAGGATTGGGTGGAAACATAGTCTAAATTTGCCTCCTATTGTATTTCCTGCTCATGTGGCACACTTTATCATGGACTAAACAGGTATCCTCAGGACCCCCCCGAACAAAATCCCCTTATCCTCTGCTACAGTTTGAATATTTGTCCCCTCAAACCTCATGTTAAAATTTGATCCCAATGTTGGAGGTGGGAGGTGTTTGGGTTATGGAGGTGGACCCCTCAAGATTAGATTAATACCCTGGGCAGGGGTAAGTTCTCACTTTATTAGTTTTCTGAGAGTGCTGGTTGTTATTTATTACTTATTAGTTTCTGAGAGTGCCTGGCCTCTCCCCACTGTCTCTTGCTTCCTCTAGCACCATGTGATGTCTGTACCCACTCCCCTTCCCCCGCCATGAGTGGAAGCAGCCCGAGGCCTTCATCATGTGCAGATGCCTGTGCATGCTTCTTGAACAGCTTTCACAACTGTGAGACAAAGGACATTCTTGTCTTTATACATTACCCAACATCAGGCATTCCTTTATAGCAATGCAAACCAGACTTAAACAGGCCCAGAAAAACTGAGTCAGACTCTTGGGAAATGACTACCTTCTTTCAGCACTTATTCCAGATAAACAAAGCCATTGATATTCAGTATAATTGGCTAAAATGATTCTTTCATTAAAAAGACTTTGAAAAAAGATTAGCAAAATGCATACATATGATTGATCTAGGATGGGTGAAGGGAGAAGTGAAAATGTGATTAAAATAGAAAGGGCTAGAGAGATCTCTGGAGTCTTTTATAAGAGCACTAATCCTAATCCAAAGGGTCACACACTTGATCTAATTAACTCCCAAAGGCCCCACCTACAAATATCATCCCATGGGGGACAGCAATTCAACATATGAATTTGGAGTGACAAAAACATACTGTAAATAACAAACTAGTAGCAAATAAACACATTTAATGAAATCAAAGTCAAGAACTTAATTTTGATTTTCTGAATCTAAGTACCCACTTATTGAACTCATAATGTGGCCTCTGCCTCTGTGACAGGAAGCAAATTATAGATCCTTTTATTTTCTACCCCCAAATCACAATGCTGGCTGTGATGGCTTATGAAACCTTGGCATTCTGCTACCAAGCTCTATGTTGGCACACATTTATACCTTCTGCTAAATAGAAGAGGGTCCATCCTACTTTTGCTAAATTTCAGGGAGTGAAAAGCTTCTGCAACCTTTTTCTGGTATTTAAGCGAACTTGCTGGTAATTTATTTATTTATTTTTTGAGTCAGGGTTTCACTCTGTCACCCAGGCTGGAATGCAGTGACCATCACAGCTCACTGCAGTCTCAACCTGCTGGGCTCAAGTGATCCTCCCACCTCAGCCTCCCAAGTAGCTGGGACTACAGGTGCACAGCATCATGTCCAGCTTTAATATTTTTTTGAGATGAGATCTCACTATGTTGCTCAGGCTGGTTTTGAACTCTTGGGCTCAAGCAATCTTCCCACCTTGGCCTCCCAAAGTGCTGGGATTACAGGCATGAGCACCTGGCCTGGAAATTACGTTTTTAAAGATAAAATTGTAATTGTCATGCCCAGGTTTAAGTTACTATTTTTTTTATTCTGCTGCCAACTGATATATATCTCAGGTAAATTTTAGAAAACCGGGTTTATGGAGGACAGTAGAGCCTGGGAGAATGCACCTCCAGATAGACCCATCTCATCAAACAGACACGTCCACCCTGAGGGTGCTCAGGAGCGTGCAGAGGAGTAAGGCAGCCAGCCTTAGAGCAGGTGGAGGGTTTGCCCCAGGCGAACACTTGGGCACATGTGGGCGGGTACAGAGGACAAGACTGATGAAACAGAATCTCTCTAGGCAAAAGGCAGGTTATACTAAAAACTTATGTCTTTGAACTCTTTTCCATCAAACACTAGCTTCTGCCTGTTCAGTTTGCCTAGAGGACAGGAGACAGGTGGAAGGAGTTAGGAACCTTCAGAAGGGCCTGTCGTCTCTGACTATGCAGTCAGAGCTCACCTTGGAAACTGGCTCTGAGATTTTCCTGTAGCTGGTCAGGGCAGATGCCTCAGGAGCACAACATCCTCACCTGGCATTCCTAGGCCTCAGCAGACAGAGAGAACTCTTCAGGTCTTGTGTACTGGGATTCCACACTATTACTAAGGGCAAAGGCTGGGCAACGGCACCACCAGGCACCCAGGCTGGGTGAGGCAAGGGCCACAGTAGGCTTGCTGCTCAGAGACATGCACTGCCATCTGTTAAACCACCAGCCCTTCTTCTTCAGCCAAGAAAACTGAAGGGAGGAACTTCTCATCCTAGACCTCTTTCCCCAGTCTCAGGTTGGAGTCATGGGACCAGAGGGACCACTGGAGCTGGAAAGGATCACAGAGCCCACTTAGTTCATCCTCTTCTAGAGATGAAAAATGTGCAACCCATGGATGAAATCGGTTGCTCAAGACCAGAGACTTTATTCTCCTCCTATTCCTCATTCCATGAAACTTTGCCCATGTGTCTGCTTGCAATGCTGGTAATATCAGTGCAATTTGCCCAACACGCCACCAGGAATGACTTCGGATCCCTCCCCTTAATAAGAGATTGTCCCTGGCCATGGTAGCAGCTGGGAACCCCATAATTGGGATAATGTTGACATAGCAATCAAGAGGCTTCACAATTGAACCCTGGATGCCCTGCAAATTGCTGCTGTTGCCGCAGTGACTTCCCTCTTGAATCTACTGTGATCATTCTTACTTGCAGGAACTTACCACACTGATTGACTTACTTTTAAAGCTTCTGCTAAATAGGAGAGAGTCCATCCTGCTTTTGCTAAATTCCAGGGAGTGAAAAGCTTCTTTCACTCCTTTTTTGGCTATCTAAATCAAATAACTTAAGAGCACTTGCTAGTAATTTTCTTCTTCTTTTTTTTGAGTCAGGGTCTCATTCTGTCGCCCAGGCTGGAGTATAGTAGCACAATCACAGTTCACCTTGGAGCTTCTGGGCTCAAGTGGTCTTCCCATCTCAGCCTCCCCAAGTAGGTGGGACGACAGGTACACAACACCGTGCATGGCTTAAAAAAAATTTTTTTTTGTAGGATGAAGTCTCACTATGTTGCTTAGGCTTGTCTCAAACTCCTGGACTCATGTCCTGGTTGGTTCAAGCCCTCAGATCTCCCTGCTGAGCTGTAGG